>PVKS010018901.1:0-39234 GCA_004027875.1 Aplodontia rufa
TGTTGCTGGGATTACAGGTACATGCCACCTTGCCCAGTAGAAATTCACATTTTTAAAGCATCCCACAATGTAGTACTTTTTAAATGTATTGTTTTAGAACTAGGGATGTTAGATATGCCATTTGGTTTATTCCCATAATCATCTTAAAGTTTAAGATACTGAGGCTCAGCAAGGTTAGAAAACCTAATTTGTCCAAGATGACAGAGCTCAGTGCAGCTGGACCAGAACTCACATGGAGGACATCTGGCTCCTAGAGACTGAGATTATATCTGCAAAAACATGCAACTCGGCCCAATGAAAGGCAGCAGGACCATGCCTCATAGGCTGATTTAAAAGTCATTGAAAAGTCAAAAATCTATGAAAAGAATGAGAAAGGGCAACAGAGGTGGGGACTCCAGACAACACTGAGGACATAATACCAGGTCATTTATGTGCTTCTGGTTCAGAAGAGCCTGTGGCTCAACTGGGGAGAGTGCATCTATGCCCTAAGCAGATGCTGCCTCCCTTACAGTGACGCATGTCACTGGGGAGCCCAAGGGTCTGCTTGAGCCTAGAAAGACAGGACCAGCGTGCCACCTGTGAACAACCAGCTATGACTAGAGCCACGTGCTCCCTAGGTCTTCTAGTGAGCAGCTGAAGATCTCCGGCTGACCAGTTCCCAGGTCTGTTTCTATTTATTCACCTCAAGTACTCATTTGGTATTGGTAGAAATCAGGATTCTAACTTTCAGCTCACATACACCTATAACCAACATCAGAAAGCACTAAGCATCTAGAGAAAAAGAAAAGATGGTTGTAGCCTTAAGTTTATAATCTAAGAAAACACTCATGTGGAAAAGCATTAGGATTTAATAAATAGTTCAATATACCAGTGTGGAGTTGTCTCAGTGATTTTCATGATTCAGGCAACACAGTCAAGCATCATATATTTAATTTGCACTGTTGAGTAAAAGTGGTTAATTTTCGTGTTACTTCTATTCTTTTCTAAGCGATGACGGGTCCAGAGTGGAAAGGAGAAGTGGCTGGGAACAGTTCCTATATCCTTTGTCTTTTCTTACCACAGATTTTCTTTCCTTTCTTTCTTTTTCTTCTTCTTCTTCTTTTTTGGTGGTCCTGGGGATGGAACCCAGGCCTTGTGCGTGCCAGGCAAGGGCTCTACCACTGAGCCCCTCCCCCCGCCCCCAGATTTTAGTCTTGAAGGAATCGAATTGTAAATACACGCTGAGAAGACAGCATAATGTGAGTGCAAAGCATAGGCTCTACCATCAGAGAGAGCAGGAGTCCAGTCCCAGCTCCGTTATTTATCAGCCATTTTACCCCAGGCAAGTTAAACTCTCTGGGCTTCATTTCCTTGTCCTGAGAAATGAAGATAATAATATTTTCATATTAGTCATCAAGAGGATGATTATAATGATAAAAATAGTTATAATAGTGCCATATTTACCAAGTGCCAGGCGTACCTCCCTCATGGAGTCCTCACAATGACCCTATCGTATATTATTAGTTCCCGTCTGGCAGGTGAGGATGCAGGCTCCTAGCGGCGATGTGATCTGTCCAACATGCAGAAAGTCAGAGTCAGGATGGAAATCCAAATCTGCCTCCAAAGCCTTAACCAGTCGGCTAATCACGTGAAAGCATCTAGGACAGGGCTGGTTTACATTAGCAGTTCGTACAAATCATTTCCATAACCAACTACAAGCTCAAATCTGTGTCACTGATCACCAGAGAATCTGCTATTTCAAGTACATAAGCACCATGAAACTTCCCATTTCAGCATCTCGAAACTTGGCTAATTATGACCGTATTTAAAAATAGCCACATTATATACCCTCTGACCTCTTCATTAGAAGAAATGGAACGTGGCTTATTCTTGGGCTGACCGACGCAAGTTTGTGTGTGTGTGGGTTTTTTTTTTTTTTTTAAAGAGAAAGAGAGAAGGACAGGGAGAGAGAGAGAGAGGCAGAGAGATTCAATTTTTATCGAGTTTTTCACATGGCTTATGTTGCTCTGACACTTAGTTATGTACATGGGTGCTGGGGTTTGAACTCGGGTACTTGCGCATGCCAGGCAAGCGCCGTAACCGCTGGGCCACCGCTCCAGCCCGGCAAGTTCGTTTTAAGGCTGAACGTTACTGTGCTGTGTTGTGAAAACCCCAGGCACTGCAGCGTTCTCTCTCCACGTTAGCCTGCCCTCTGCTCTCAGTTTATCTCCTCCATCAACTCTTCCACCCACTTAATAGGTTGCTGTTTCCTAGAAGGGAGGACCACACAAACACTACCAAAATTATTCAAGGTTTCCAGATAAATAGTGTCTAAATGACAAGCTGATGCTCTTCTGCGGTGGCGAAAGCTGCTGCGGGAGTTTTTTGACAGTTATTTCTCATATGCTCTGAGGCCCCTTCCTTATTCTCTGGCAGTCTTCCAGAGGACTGAAGTGGCCAGATGTCAGATTTCCGCAGAAGGGTGGTGTCTAAGTAATTTTTTTTAGAAAGCTAATCACAATATTTGCAAATCTCTTAGCCATCTATACGTTATAAAAACAACTCCTCAGGGATGGGCCAAGGTGGATATTATTTTCCTTCTTATAGTGCATTTTTCTCAGAATCCATCTCACTGTCTGACTAAATCTATACCTTGATATCGAAACCAGCAAGTAAGGAATTAGCATAAGCCCATTGATTATTTAGAGGGCTACCATTACACTTTCATCCTTATGACCTGAAAGAGTTAATGCTCCTCCCTGGAACCTTTTTGCTCTACCAGAAGATGACTCAGAAGCAGAGAAGAATCTGGTTCAATAAATACTTTTACTGACTGACCTCCTACTCTGTTGGAATGAGTGCGTAATCACTGGGAAATACACACCCTAGGAGGGTACTGAGGTTGCAGCTTGCTGAAACATGACTCATGTGTGAGACCAGAAAGTGAGGCTTCGCGTCCCCTATTTTACATATAATGTGCTAGATTTCATCTCAGCTCTCCTCTGTCCCACACACTATGAAAAGCAACTCTTATGATTCACGCTAGGGCCATTCGAGAAGCCTGAGCATCAGTTTCGAAACTCAAATCATTAACGGCTTCTATAAGCTGTTCTACCAACTCCAGATGGAAGTAAAAAGAACTGCAGAGCAAATCAGTACACAGAGAAAACAGGAAATTACTGGCCAAATGGCATGATTTCAGGGGCATCAGAAAAGTCTGCTGTGGAAACAACCCCGTCTTCTTCCCTGATGATGGATGCCGACATTTCCACTTTTGGAGAGACACTTGGTTTGAAATATAAATATCCTTGGAAGATAATTCTCTAAACCCTTCTAGAATGTAAACTCTGTAAGGGAAGAGAAACATAACATGCTCTTAAATGATTTATTGAAACTTAGGAAAATATATGAAACTACTTATATTAAAATCTCTAGGGCTGGAGTGGTGATTCAGTGGTTGGAGCGCTTGCCTGGCATGCATGAGGACCTGAGTTCAAACACCAGCACCACAAACACAACTGAGTGTTGGAGAAACAAAGGCCAGATGGAAAGATAAATAAAACTGATTCCCTCTTCCTCTCTCTCTTTAAAAAAAAACAAAACTCTAGTTTTACTTATCTAAAATTAAATGAACCATCTCTTTCTCACAAGTGGCTTCACTTTCCAACTTGCCTGTCTGACCCCAGCAGTGATGTCATCTAAATCTTCCAGCACAAGGGGCTTGAAAATAGGTAACTCAGAAGTAGAGTGCTTGCCTGCCATGTGTGAGAACCTGGGTTTAATCTCCAGCACCACAGTGGAGGAAAAACAAAAACCAGATGAAAAACTAAAACTAAATCTTCCAGCTCAAGCATTCAAATCTTGCATGTCTCCTTCATTCTCAACAGATGAAAGTGCACTGGAACCAACAGTTATCACTTGAGCATCTCCCATGCACCAACCCCTGAGCTTAGAGGCACTGCAAGATGGACAGAAAGGCTCCAGGGCCAGGGTGCCTGGGTTCAAACCCCACTACCACCACTGAGCAACTACTCACAACCTCTTTAGCTCAAATAGCTCATCCAGACCCAGAATTCAGATCAGTTGGCTCCTTGGCCCATGTTCTTTCTACTATAAGCATTGCTTCTAATAACTGTCATTGGTCTTTCCAGCAAAACCTTCCAGACCTCCATTTCCTGTTTCCCCAACATTTTACTATGAAAATTTTCAAGCAGAAATACTGAACAAATTTTATACCCACACCTATATTCTACCAGCAACACTGGGTTGCAATTGCCACATACCATCCATCCCTTTATCCATTTATCAATTCACATGATTTTTTTGATATTTTTAAAAGTTGCAGTTTTGGATGCATTTCAAAATAAACTGCAGGCATTTCCCACAAAACTTTGACATACATATCTTTACTAGAGCTCTCTATTTGTTGATAGATTTTTAAAAAAAATTATTAAGTACCTTTTTCCTCTTTTCTTTTTTTTCCTTTTTTTTTTCAGGGCTGAGGACCGAACTCAGCCTTGCGCTTGCTAGGCAAGTGCTCTGCCACTGAGCTAAATCCCCAACCCCCTTTTTTTCTCTTTTCTTAGACAAAGTTACAATTTTTTCCCCACTAAGGTGTCAATGAACCTGATTTATCTTTTCTGAATGTTGATTTTTACAGATGACTCAGTTTCTTAAGAGCTTACAAGGTCTTCCTATTTTTTTTATAATTCATTAACATATTCAACAAATATTTGTTAAGCCAAATGGAATCAACTGAATGCCCATGCAGGATAGAAATTTGGCACTACTAGACAGGCTAATCATTTGGTGCTCCTTTAACTCAATATTCTTTAAATTTTTATTCTCTGATCTTGGTGGCTAACAATAGCATTTAGACTCTCCTCTGCTGTCCTAAGCATTTAAACTCCTATCTCAGAGTATCTACCCTGATTAAGAAAAAATGAAACCCTACAGATAACCTGAGCACAAACTGCAGCAGGAGATAGTCTTATTCATCCAAGGGCAGGGGTAGGGGACTCTCAGACCTGCTGTGATCTGTTGGTGCCTCAAGGGTGTTTGAACATTTTCTGTGGGCCGGTGTTTTTGGCAGTTACCTCTTAGGCCAGCTTTGCTCCATGATGTGTCCAGGAACATTCCATATGCTGTATGTGACATGGTCTACCCTGTCCCCAAGAAGCTTAGCTTAGTCCTCACCATTTCCCAAAATGTAGTTTGAGGATGCTAATCTCTGGGCTCCCAAATACAAGAGTATCATGGTCATCATAAGCTTAAAGAAGGTTATGGACCATATTTCTTCTTGGAGCAGCATTAAAAAAAAACACTGAGACAATCTAGCTAAGAATCCTTTTTATTCCCATTCTCTAAACTCTTCTGGCCGTACCACATTTTTTTCAGGTCATGCTTTATGTTTTCCAACCTCCTGCCCCCATCCATAGTACTCAGCACAACCCCAGCCAGTATGCATGGTCTGCTCCCATTAAATACCCAGAACACACTTCTTTGTTTGCATACTGTTCCTTTTATCCATGGTAGGTAGGTCCCTGTCTCTGCACATATTTAAATACTTCCCACTCCCTAATTCCTCAGAATTATGCCATCTCTCCTGCTTAACTGTACCTCCATCTTTCATGTTTCAATCCCTAGAGCCCTTGCTCATATATAATCTTGTAGATTTTTAAGACATCAGATTGGACATGTAAAAGTTAAAACCATAAGAATAAATGCATTAATGAACACATGATAAGAAATTAAATAAAATTTTATGATGTACATCATGTAGCTCAAATGTCTATCAGCAGATGGTTGGATAAACAAAACATGGTATATATACCCAATGGAATATTACTCTGCTTTTAAAAGGAGGAAAATGGGGCTGGAGCAGTGGCTCAGCAGTTATAGCGCTTGCCTGGCATACACGAGTATGCAAGTTCGAACCCCAGCACCACGTACACAATGAAGTCTCAGAGCAACGAAAGCCACATGAAAAACTAAATAAAAATTGATTCTCTTTCTCTGTCCCTCTCCCTTAAAAAAAAAAAAGGAGAAAGATACTGACACATGCTGCAACATGGATAAATCTTGTCGATATTATGCTAAGTGACATAAGCCAGACACAAAGGGCAAATACTGTGTGATTCTACTTCCATGAAATACCCTGAGTAGTCAGATCCAAAAATGGAAAGTAGGATGGCACATACTTGTAAACCCAGCTACTCAGAAGGCTAAGTAAGGAGGATCACAAGTTCAAGGCTACCCTGGGCAACTTAGACCTTGACTCAAAAAAAAAAAAAAAGGGGGGGGGGTGTGTGGATGTAGTTCAGTGGTAGAGCATTTGCCTAGTATGTGCAAAGCCCTAGGTTCAGTTCCGTGTACAGGAGGAAGGGAGAGAGGGAAAGAACGTAGATAAGGAGTTGCCAAGGGCTTGGGGAGGGAGAATAAGGAATTGGTGTTAATTGGGCACAGCATTTCCAACTGGGAAAATGAAAATATTCTGGAGATGAATGGTGGTAATGGTCACATATCAGTGTGAATGTGCTTAATACCATGGAACTGTACTCTTAAAATGGTAAATTCTATGTTCTACATTTACCACAATAAAACATTTTTAAATGTATGTCTTAAAACATGACAATATGAAAGAAGGTCTTGGAGACTTCAGCAATTTTTATTAAGCAACATATTTACAAGTCTGGAAAGTTTGTTAAGAATCTCCTAGAATCACAAAGTGTAAACTTTTACCCTGATAGATCCTGATATCAAACAGCTTAATGAGTAATTTCTAACGTGGCCTTTGGGGCAAAGGTCTGAATGTGGTACAGACTGTGGGTACTGAACATTTGCCCTTCTGGTTCTGTCCCCTAACCTGCTCTGTGTCTGGGATGCTGACCAGTCCTCCCCAGGCCTCTGGCTTCCAGCTGGGTTCAGCCAACAGGTGGGATACGGAAGGCAGCGGCACAGTGAGGTTGGGGCACTTAGTTTCCCTGGCTCCCTCCCCGATGAACTGTCAGTTGGCTATGTCCCCTTTCAAAGGCTCACCTATCATTAGAAAGCCCCATCCAAATAGCTTTCTCTATCAGGTACTTGTCCTGTCCCCTGGCCCTTCAGGAGTCAGGTAGCTCTCCTATTAACCTTGACAATATAGTGCAATCCTTCAGTGCTTTCCCCAAACCTGCCCATCTGCATTAGGTAGATCTCCCCAAACTACCCTCCTGGAAGGTGCTTCTGCTTTCTGCTGGGCCCTGGAGTGATATACACCCAAAAGGATTCTTAGGATTTATGAACGGTATGCACGGAAAGAATGGAGATGGAGTGTAGGAAACTACAAAGTGATTTCCTAAAGCTACCACTATACATCCAGGAAAGTGAGGGGCTGGAGATACACATTTTGAAAGCTTTAAAAATATTTAGAAAAGGGGCTGGAGTGGTGGCTTGGTGGTTACGGCGCCTGCCCGGCATGGGCAAGTACACGGGTTCAAACCCCAGCACCCACATACACAACTAAGTGTCAGAGCAACAAAACTCATGTGAAAAACTCAATAAAAATTGATTCTCTCTCTCTTCCTGTCTCTGTCCTTCTGTCTTTAAAAAAATAATATTTAGAAAAAGATTAATGCCTGGGTCCCACCATCACCAACCAACAAAAATAGTAGAAATAAAAAACTCCAAAAACAAATTTAACCTGTATATTTAGCTAGTGTATTTTTTCAAAAAGTACAGGTGTCACCTTCTACATTCTTCCAGAACAAAGTTTCTGAAGGGGTCCTCTTAACAGACAGGCAGCAGAGGCTGATTCTGCTCCTTGTCTGGTCCTGCCCTGGAAGAGTGCTGGCACAGCTGGCACAGCCCAGCTGGGACTCCTCGTCCCTAGGAGGAACTGGGAAGGAGACTCCTCTTGGGGGGGCGGGGGGCTCTGCAAGCTAGGTTCCTTCAAAGAAATATGCTTTCACAAGCATCTCAAGATTTTCTATATGTTAGAACAGAACTTTCCAGAAAACACCATCTTTGAGGAATTGAGAATCTGTTTTAATGCTTTCAAGTCCCACAGTGAGAAGGAATAGTCTCAAAATCAATTGGGTGATTCTTTTATATTTGACAACACAGCACTTGCAAAAGGATAAGAGGTGTTAGAAAATGAAGTCTAAAACTGCTGCAGGAAGGAAGGAAATAAGAAAGGTTAGGGAAAACGGCACTTCCTCCACTGGTTTATGTCACTGGAGTTCACTTTGGACGGAAGGTCAGCAGTCACTCCAGGTGATTCCGCAGAAAACTAGCAACGCATGAACAGGAAGAAGCCCATCTTGACCATGGCGTCTCCCAGGCTGAGTGGGACAGCCAGGGCCATCTGTGCACTCCCTCCACAGCACGTCCTCCCTCCCCAGTGCACTTTGATTCAACCAGCTGTGGAATGTTGGAGAACCCTGCTCTGACTCAGATGGGATAATCAGAGATAATAAAGTAGAAAAGTAGTGGAATCTGCTATCATACATGAACTTACAGTTTCCATTCCAACGTGGGCTTATCTCAAAGCAATCCCACCTTGGAAGGCCACAGCAGATTAAATTCAGCAGATTAAACAGGAGACCTGTCAGAGCTTCCACCAATCATCAATGCCCTTTGGTCCTTCTCAGGGTTTGAACTAAATGAGCTTCTCTAAATACACCCAAGAACTTGTATAAAGTTTGTTTTGACAAAAACAGGATCCAAATGAAGAAACTTCAAGACTGACCCTCACACACAGCAACTTTAACTAACTTACGGCTTCCCCCACATCCTCAATACTGATGTGTGTGTTCCTCCATTTCTTTTTTTAAAGCAACTGTTTACATATCAATTTTATCCTTTTGACAGAATTGCACTGGGAAAGGGAAGTCCCATGGGTAATATTTCAGGGCCTGTAACATTTGCAGAAATTAACATTTAAAAAAGCATTTTCAAGTGGGTTCACCTAGGAGTTCCTTAAGTACTCTCAGACTGATATTTCTTAAATCATGCCTGTATCTTGATTATGGGTGGAAATTTAAAAACCACTAGCTTATAACTAAATAAATTGGACATGTCTGAGCTAAGTACTTTAGTGATGCATTAAAATTAACAGCACCACTATATTGCATATGTAAAAAATGTGCAGATAATCCATATGACAGCAGCTGCATACGTGCAGATCAACGTGAAACTATAAAGGGGAACTCGGGGAGTGACTGCAGATAACAAGGTGCGTGCACGTCTGAAGACAGGTAGCTTTGGGGACAGTTCGCAGGAGATGCTAAGAAAATGCATCGACCCAGCTTCCCAAGCTATGAAGACAAAAATTACAGAGATCTGCAGGCCCAGCATTGGGTATCTTTGCCTTATCTCTTCAAATACAAGCTGGGTTTTCTGCTACATAAGATTTTAAAAGACACAAGGAATTTCTCTACCCTTCGATCTATTTTAAAGTATAAGTATTCTCAACATTTGGAAAGAAAGAAAGAAAGGAATTGAGAAAGTTGAAGATTCCAAGGGGGGAAAAATAGAAAACAAACCATCCAACTGGAGTTGAAAATATCAGAGATCACTCTCAGGGGAGATGATTTTGAGTCATTTAAACGAATACCAACGTCTAAGCTCCATGGTAAGTGGGGACTTGAAGCTTTCTACAAGCAAACAATAAAACTATCACTTCTTTTTACAGCAACCAGAGCCTCTACTAGAGAGGAACACGTATATGCGGAATCTTCTGCTAGTTCCTGTTCAAGGTGAACCAGACAACCTGCCAAGCCACAACACACCCAGTGAGTGGCAGTTTCCTCGGATGGCGTTAAGGAGGAAGAGTTAATGTCCTAACAGGATGTTCAGTCCCTCTCCCCTAAGACTTAAAAGATGCACAACTATCTCGTCCACTCAAAAAGGCACGCAGGAACAGTAAACCTGATGCAATTCTAGAAGAAATCTCGACCCATGTGAATTTATTCAAGTTCTGATTTTAAATTTTAGTTCTTTTTCAGTTATAAGTAATAACTGCACATAGCACACCAGGAACAATATTACAAAGGTATGAGATGTAAAGGTCGTTATCCGCAAAAGGAACAATGGCTTCAAAACAAGCTTAGGGAAAGAGAAAAGAAAAATATAAAGTCCCAGAAAGAGAATTATAAACTTGGATAGTACGCAGGATAACAACTGATGGAGAAAAAGGAAAACAAACTGTGGGTGGGCTTGAACACTATTCGGAGGCAAGGAGATCTCCATAGCATCAAATCCCAGAGCGCCAGCAACAGCGAGCCTGAAACTGCAACTCTAGAAAGAACAATGCCTATCACTCCTGTGGTATGCAGGGAACTCGGACTTAAAACTCCACGGTGGAGAGATTCACCTCGTATAAATGAAATCTGACAGGAGAGGAGGGCAATAATACGTGATACAAAGGAAATAATATATCCTCATGGAAACCTGTGAACCTGGGGGTAACATTATGAATCATAGCAAAAACAGGGTGATGGGGGGACTGAGGATGTAGCTGACTGGTAGAATGCCTTTGAGTTCAATCCCTAGTACAGCAAAAAAAAAAAAAAAAAAAAAAAAAAAAAAAAAAAAAAAAAAAAAAAAAAAAAAAAAAAAAAAAAAAAAAAAAAGGCACTACAGAACAGTAAAATTCCATCTGCATCCCATCCCACCCCATTAATATTGCATATGTTACTTCTAAATATTTGTGGAGGTTTAAAGTAGCTCCATAATTTTTTTGATACTCCTCCCATGAAAGGGAGGAGTCTAATTCCTCTCCTCTTGAGTGTGAGCTATCTTTAGCAATTCACTTCTATAGAATGTGGTAGTAGCACCAACGGCCACATGAGCAAAGATATCCAACAGTCCCATTAAAGTCCTCGGGTGAAAGCAGCCCTGGCCAACATCTTCATGGCAACCTCGCACGAATGAGCCAGAACCACCCAGCTACACTGCTCCTGAATTTCCAGCCCACAGACACATTAAGATAATAAACACTTATTTTAAGCACTGAGTTTTGGAGTAATCTGTTACATAGCACAGATGTATGATTGTTTTAAATTCTTTGTGCACCAAATCCATCACTGGGGTTGTAACATGGCCTGCTAGGTCTTTTTCTCTACAGTCTGGATCACATTTACTTTTTTTCTTTGTGATGCTTGGGATTAAACCCAGGGCCCCGTACATGCCAGGTAAGATCTACCACTGAGCTACGTCCCTAGCCTTTTTTGCTTTTTGAGACAAAATCTTGCTAAATTGCCCAGGCTGGCTGCAAACTTGTGATCCTCCTGCCTCACACTCCTTAGTCTCCGGGATTGTAGGCGTGTTCCACTATGCCAGTTCAACCACATTTTTTGCTTACTTGTCATATTTTTACTTCTTGGTATTCTGGTGATTTTTATTGTGTGCTAAATACTGTGGATAACATGTATAGGCACTTTGGATTATTTTTGTCTTCCTTTAATGAGTATTGAATTTTGGCCTGACAAGCAATTGAATTACTGGAAGATCCTCTTAAACTGGGTTTTATGCCATGAATGGTTGAACTCTTTTGATTTTGTCCTTTGTCTCAAAGGTACGGCCTTTATCTGAGAGTGTTGTTCGCACTGCTAAAGCTGTCGTTTCTAAGGTCTCAAATGAATATCTAAACATGTTCATCAAGGCCCCTCTACTCCGGCTAGAACCGCAACATCTTTCAGCACTGTGTGTGCTCAGATGCTGGGTTCAACTTGTACCACAGTTAGGTCTCAGAGTCCAGCCCTGTGCATGCCTGGCTCAGCATCTGAGGAAAGAAAAACCTGGGGGTGAGTCCCTGCCCCTAGACCAGTTTGCTGTTCCCTGACCCTGATCTCTGTCTCCTCAGCTAGGGGAGACCACTGCTCTCCTGAGTTTCACCTTTCTGGGCTATAGATGGGAAAATGCCTCCAGGCAGAGAGCCCAGGTGAATTTGGAGCTCACCTGGTGTTTCCTTTCTCTCCAGGAGCACAGGCCTGTGCTGCCTGCTGTTCAATGCCTGGAAACAGCCACCTCATTTTCCCCTCCAGGCTATAGCTATTCACAGTGAGAGTACAGCTCTTACACAGGTACTGTCATGGACAGAGCAGGTAAACAGCATTTTTGATTTGCAAATGTTTTGTAGTAAACTTTTTTGCTTCAGAAGTTGGAACATTTGTTCTTTAACTCTGATATCTATAAAGTTTGTACATGTGAATGGCAGGCTTTCCTCTAAGATTAAAGGCAGCCATCACAGCATGACCGAAGAGGGAGGGAGCATGGGGGAATCAACTCAGAGGGAAACTTCTGCCATGAGAAGTCCATTAAACACGGGGGTTTAATAGGGGGAAACACAGAATTATGGGGGACCCAAGGGCAAAAACCATGGAATGGCATCAGCCTTGGCTTGCTCTGTGGATATACATTTGTTCTTGATTGCTTGATAATGATTCCCTCCTAACTGTAAGTCAATATTTAATGAATAAAAAAAAAAATTTATACCACTGGGTCCAGAGAAGGAAGAAAGTCTCTTCTGATGCCTAAATTAAGTTCCCCAATAGTCAGGTGAAGGGGAGCTTGGAATACGTAAAAATATGATTCAGATAAATTTTAAAATGTCTTTACATGATAGTAATGTAAATTAAAATTTGTACTAACAACACAGAACTAAAACAAATTAAAGATCAGATCAATGAATTACTGAAGCCTGGAATTCACAATTTATCTCCCCTCCTTTACCTGTATCCTCACATGCCCTGACAGGTTTTAGCCACTCCTGTGCCATGTCCATTCACCTCTGCATTCAGACCCTGCTCAGCTATTTGTGTTTATAATATATACTCTAGTAGAACCAATTGCTATTTCAAAATCTTCATTCTGTTATAATAGATTTACATATCCATAGCCCTTACTGTGTGATTGTGCAGTGCCTCCCACTGTGGGCAGAACATAGCTCCTTGTCCTATTTTGCTGGGCACACATAACTCTCATCATCCAGTGAACTGTTACCTTTTAGATTCAACTCAAATGCAACCTCCTCTAAGCAGCCTCTAGCGCACCCCATCCCCTGCATGCTCTGCAGGGCATCTTCTTGTCTGCCTTATTCACTGCCGCCCATCAAGCACCTGGGCACTGTCTGACACACCGCAGGCCCTCCAAGATCCTTGCAGGATGAATTACTGAACACTGAACTACTCCATCTCATACTGAAAGACATTCACGGGGCTGGAGCAGTGGCTGTGCAGTCTGAGCGCTTGCTTGGCATGACTGAGGACCTGGGTTCAAACCACAGTACCACATATGCATCTAAGTGTCAGAAACAAAGGGCAGGTGAAAAAAATAAATAAGAATCGACTCTTGCTTGCTCTCTCCCTCTTTAAAAAACGAAAACAAGATATATTCACATTTCCCACAGAGCTATATGGGGCTTCAGAGGCCTTGCTTCCAGGTTAGGAGCAATGTTCTGCCCACAGTGGGAGGCACTGCACAATTACACAGTCAGGGCTGTGGATACGTAATTCTATTACAACAGAATGAAGATTTTGAAATATTTATTTATTCATTCATTCATTTTTGGTACCAGGGATTAAATCCAGGTGTGCTCAATCACTCAGCCACATCCCTGGCCCTTTTTATCTTTTATTTTGAAACAGAGTCTCACTAAGTTATTTAAGGCCTTGCTAAATTGCTGATGCTAACCTTGAACAACTTGTGATCCTTCTGCCTCAGCCTCCCAAGCAGCTGGGATTACAAACATGCACCATTGCACCCGGCCTGGGGTTTTTTAGGCAATTGGATGCACATGAAGATCTTTGATGAGGCCAGTATAATGGCTGAATTAGTACTGGTTGAAAGTGTCTGAACACCCCAAATTTAAAAAAAAAAAAGAGGGAAATGTGTATTTATGTAGATATGTATCTTTTTTCAGATGAAGACAAAGAATAACCATTATTCTGCTTGCTTTTCTTTGCATCTTTTTTAAAAAGCAGATTGACACATAACTCACATTCCATGCAGTTTACTCATTTAGACAGTACAATGGATTTTCTGCATGAATTCAGAGTTGTGTGACTGTTCCCACCATGGACTGTAGGTCATTTCAACACCTCATAAAGAAATTCCATACCCATTAACTGTCGCTTCCCACTCCCCCTCCCAACAGTCCCTCTCCCCTCCAGCACCAGGCAAACACTAGTCTCTTTTCTATATAGACTTGGCTTTTCTGGGCATTGCATGTAAATGAAATCATACAATATGTGGTCTTTCTAGTAACTGGCTTTGTTCTTTTGTCACAATGTTTTCAAGGTCTTCATGTCCTTTTCAAGTAGAGTTTAAGACACACGTAATAGTTCAGAGCACCGACTACAGAGTCAGACTGCCTGGATTGGCACCCTAGCTCCACCCCTCATTACAGTAACAGGATTTGCAGCAAGTTATTTAACTTCCCTTTGCTTTATCTTCCTCATCTGTAAAATGGGTTTAACAGCACAGTCTCATTGATTTGTAATCCAATTCAAATGAATTACTGTACTGGAGGCCTTAGAATAGCACCCACATAGAGTGAACACTTCACAGGAGTTAGCTATAGCTACCCGCATTACAGTAAGGGAAGTCAGGGGTAGATACCCTCCCCTCTCAAAACCTCTTTCATGGCACTGGGATGTGATCTGGTATGTAATGTTTCAAAATGAGGGTCTTGCAAGGGGTAAACGGGGTAATGTGTAGGGGGGTTCTTTTTGGGGTGATAAAAATATTCTGGAATGGTGATGATTGCACAGCTTTGTGAATATACTATAAACCACTGAATTGTACACTTTATAAGGGTGAATTTTGGGTGTCCTGCTTCCAGGAACCCCTCCGCTTTGCGGAGTCTCTGCTCTTCTTCCTAAATAAATCCTACTCCTTTTACTCCTTCAAAAAAAAAAAAAAGCGTAAACTTTCTGGTATGCGAATTACATACCAATTTTTTTAAATGAGTATCTCTTGTAGTTCAGAAATGTCTGCACTTGAGGCACCCAGATAGCTCCATCGGTAGAGCATCAGAAATCTCTACCCATCGCACAAGAGTGAAGGCACACGTGAATGCTCTGCCCTGGAAAAGGGTAGAAGCTTACATGGCTTCCCTGATCTTTGCCCACCCCACCCAACTCTGAAGTTCTTCCTGTACTTCGTGTTCTCGTAAATATTGTAAACTTGTACTTCTCACCTATCGAATGCAAATGGAGGGTAGGCAGTACAGCGTTTGATTAAATGGACTCTGAGTGGGGCTACATAAAGGAACAAATTTAAAAGTAGAAATCATATTTGCTCCTAAATTATATCAAGTAATAACTATATACCTAACAGTAAGAGCGCAGACTCTAAGGTCAGAATGAGTTTCAATTTCTAGCTCTGCTATTTATCAAGCTATGTGACCTTGGGCAAGTTACTTGGAAGCCTCTCTAAAGTTTAGTTTCCTCATCTGTAAACTGAAGATGAAAATAGTTAGTAATCTACTTCACAGGATGTGAGGAGGATTAAATTTCATAATGCAGATAAAACATTTCATACAATTCCTGACAAAGAGTAAGCACTGTGAGAACATGACAACAATGGGGGTCGGGGAAGAAGGGAAGGGCAACATGCCTAATACAGGAGGCAGCAAGTTCCGGTGCGCTAACTTCTCAAAACTCTGTCTTCCTAGGAGGAAGGGGGAGTAATGTGGTTACTGGTCACAAGGACAAAGCAATTGACATCCCCTCTACTCTAAGCTCTTAATAAGCTGTGTCTTCACAACAGACCCACAAGGATTGGCAGCAATTTACAAACAAGATCCCTGTATATGGGTCCAAGAAAACCTTTGCCAAATGCCTTCCAGGGATAGAGAAGGGATATGAAATTAATTTATTTACTTTTCTAAAATAATATCCTCTACTTCTAGGAAAAACATTGGCACTATTGTTAAATCCTTAAGCGTATCAACCTAGGACTCCGACCATCTCTTCCTGGGATGACTGCGATAGCTTCCTACTTGCTACCTACCTACCAGTCTCATCTTCTGTCTTACTTTCCACACTGTAACTAGAATTATTTTTGAGAAAACAAAAATCTCTTATTTCTCTACTGCCCGGCGTTCTTCAAGGGCTCCTCCCCCTTCACCTGCAGGAAGTGTCTAAAACTCCTCTGCAGATCAGACAAAACTCACCGCAATCTGGTCCCTGGCCCCAGATTTAACCTCATTTCCTGCACCTTCCTCCCAGGATATACCCAGAACTCTAGCATCACCAAAACTGGCAGTTCTCTGCAAGGCCACGTGTACCTTAGCACCTGCTAGCTCCTGCGACCACAGGAAAAACACCATGTTCAAAAGGAGAAGTGAAACGCAGCAGAGTAACTGTTCTCATTAAAAGTGAAGTATGACACAGCACGACAATACCCATTACTACAATAGTTACAACTACAGACCGCGTTTCAGGACACTAACTTTCTTGGATGTGTTGCTGCTACCTGTGATCAAATGTGCTTATTTTTATTATTCACTGATTGCAACAAAGAAAAACAATCAGGAAACTAGCAAATGGCCTCTGATGAACAATTTTATTGTGAATAACAGCTCTATTTTAATTTTTAAGCATTTTGAGTCACTTTAGAAGACAATATTGACCAACCTATGGAATATAAGAACAAAGTGGGAAAATTCAATCGGAAGATTTTAATTGATTTACTGCTAAACAGTTTCTTTAATCAAAGCAAACTTCTTAAATGACTAGCCTTCATAAAAAAAAAAGTATAAGTAAGGTTATAATAAATTCACTGAATATCTTTCTTTTCAGTTAGATTTTTAGCCTTGGTTTATTGACCATTTCAGTTTAAAACTGGATGAAAATTCTGACATTAAGAAACTTGATTGTTACACTCTTTAATAACTAAATAAATTCAAACAAAGCTTCATATCTCAACAATTCTTATTCTTCTTACTTTAATATTGATTCACCGCCCCCATAGAACTGATTAGCTGGTGAGGGCAGCAATGCGAAAAGAAAAAAAATATTGGGTTTCTTCACACATACAGTGGTCCAGTTACCATGACCAATCTAGACATCTAGACACTGCGGCAAAAACAACGGATACTGAAATTTATAGGTTTGAGAAATACATGTATGAGCACTATGATCCACAGTCCCGCTAGTTACTCAGGAATCCAGGAATGCGACAGGCACTCACAAAGTCTGGTTCCAATGTAAACTCTGTCTCCTCTTACCTGATCCTCTAGGGATTCTCAGACGGCTCCTGATAAGCAGATCTAAACTGTAAGACAACAATATCCCAGGGAGCTTCTGGCACTGAGCCCCAGAAATCCTTAAAGCAACAAGCACTGTCTAAAAAGAAGAAAAGCAGAGCACTTCTCTGTGATTCTCCCCCTAACTCTAGGGAACAGGAAAACACCTTGCCAGCGAGGAGTCATAAAATTCCTCCCAAGGCACAACATGTTTAGACAGAGATGGTCTGCTGTGGATAATGTCATTCCCTGACACCTGGGATGTGCTGGAGGATTCCTCAGGAATGGCTTTGGGGCCAGACCAAACTACACCACCAGGAGTTCTTTCTATTTATGGAAGTCTCAATAACTTGGAACCTCCTGTAGGGACCAGCACACTAAAGGACATGTTAACTCACTACAGAGACAGCAGTGAAGGGACAACAAAAGCCCTTTGAAGAATCCAAAGTGAGTAGCTATAGAACAAATGACCAGTTTCTCCCACAAATAAATTGTATGTGAAAAATTTAAATTCAGAAAGGGAAACTGATAAATTAAAACCTACTTATGAAACACATTAACTAAGTGCAACATGTGTACTTTTCCTGGATCCTGACTTTTAAAAATGTTTGAAAAAAATGAGACAAATAGGAAATTTTGAACATTGACTTTATCATATTTAGGAACTACTACTATTTTTAAGTGATAATTAGTATTATTGTCATATATAAATAAAAGGGAATCCCATTTTTTTTAAGTCAGAACCAAAACAGGTCTACAAAATAGCAAGGAGGTGAATAGAGAAACCAATTTACTTTACAAATTTTTTTTTTAAAGGGGACAGTGAGAGAGTGAGAGAGAGAGACAATTTTTTTTTAAAGAGAGAAGGACAGTGAGAGAGAGATACAGACAGAATCAATTTTTATTGAGTTTTTCACATAGCTTTCATTGCTCTTACACTTAGTTGTGTACGTGGGTGCTGGGGTTTGAACTCGCATACTTTTGCATGCCAGGCAAGCGCTGTAACCGCCGAGCCACAGCTACAGCCCCAGATTTTCTTTTTCCTCCTCCAGTACCAGGGATTGAATCCAGGGGTGCTCTACCTCTGAACTACATCTACATCTCCAGGCCTTTTCACTTTTTACTTTGAGACAGTCTAAGTTGCTGAGGCTGACCTCAAACTTTTCAGCCTCCTGCCTCAGTCTCCTAAATCGCTGGGATTACAGGTGTGCACCACCAATTTTACAGATCTTGAGTAATGGAGGTTGGCTGGATTATTCTATGATCTGTTTTGTAAATCTGAAATATTTCATTATGAAATTCTCCTATCCCTCCACAACTGATATGCTGGTGAGCCAGTTTAGCACATCTGAAAAAAGGAATAACTCAGCCAACGCCAGGCTGCACAGCTCAGTCCCTGTCCTCAGGCACTTCTCTGCATTGTGCCCACCGAGGGTAAGAGCAGGGGCTCTGGAGCTCAACAGACATGAGTGTGAGCAGTAGTCCTGTCACTGAGCAGCAGCCTAACCTTAGGGCATATTTCATACTGAATTGCACCTGAGCTTCCCCAGGTGGAAAAAGAGGGTTGAAACAGCACCTTCCACTAAGATCATTTTGAAGATTTAATGGGTCAACACATTTATTATGGTAATTGGCTGAAATACCAGCTGCTGTTATTGTACTTTTGTTGCTGTTGAGGTTATATATTCATTTCCTTTCACTTGAATTCAAACAGTTAGTAAAACCTAGTAAAGAGGAAAGAAAAGATATTTATAATCAAAATTAATAATATATTTATTCTTATCATGACTGTTATCATGATCCATTTTATTAGAATGGAAGGTGAGGACACAGACTGAAACCAGTGCACTTAAGTAGATCACAACCAGATGTGAGGGCCAGGGAAACTGAGGGAGATGCTGGGCCACAACGATAAGCACCAAGCAGCAATACTTGAACAAGAACAAGAGCAATACTCTAAGTCTGTGAGTCCAGGATAGGCTGAGCCTGTGGCCCTGGCCTCCAGGACAGCACATGGTGTGTGATAGTAACTATGATCGTCACAGCAGCATTCTATACGGGGCTAATACCATTGGAGACCTTGCTTTAGAGTAAAGTGAGTAGGTACAGAAGGCATGACCATTCAGCATGACAGCCCCAAACCAGATCCAGAACACTTATTGTTCAGAAACGGCAGAAAAGGCAAAAAAGGGCCCACATGGCTGGGGAGGGGAGGAAAGAATATGCTAGAAAGGGGAGGCGTGGGGTGTGAGGCTGGGGAGTGAAGCACAACTCGGCACATCCATTGCAACTTTTTCTGCTGATGGGGCAGGCTCATTTGTCCTGGGAAATTCGCTGTATGAAAACAATGCCCAGTGCTGCAGAGCCCAGAACCCGTGGCTGGAGCGTGAGCACTGACCGTGCTCTGAGGGCCCTGGTGCAACACAACAGCACAGACCCTCGCCCTTTCCTTCCCGGAAGCGCAAGCTCCCCTGCAGGGGCTGCCACACTTGAAGTACTGCATCTGGGTGGAAGGTTGAGCTGAGCTGTGCTCACAAGGCCAAGGAGGAAATGGGGATTCCAATAGCTCACTGCACCCGGCAAGGAAAGGAGGCCCAGAGAACTTTCCTGACTCACAGACCATCGCATGGATTCACCTGCAAGGGCCAGCTCCATGCCAGGCACTGCTGCAGGTGCTGGGGTGAGGGCAAGGGGCACAGCAGAGTTTTGTCCTAGGAGAACTTTCTCCTTGAGGGACAGAGAAGGCCTTTTTTTTTTTTTTTTTACTTTTTTGAAAGAGAGAGGGACAGTGAGAAAGAGAGAGAGAATCAGTTTTATTTAGTTTTTCATGTGCCCTTCGCTGCCCTGACACTTGTTGCGTATGGGTGCTTGGGTTTGAACCCGCGTCCTCGGGCATACCGCTGTAACCACTGAGCCACCGCTCTAGCCCTAAACAACTGCATTTTAGAAAGTGCCAACAGTTAGGGCAAAATGAAAAGAAAAAAATAAACAAAACCAGAACAGGATAAAGGGCTGGGGGTGAGGAAGAAGGGCGGCTGGATGGAGATGGACCCTCCTTGCTGATAAGAATGCCAGTTTAGGGGCTGGAGTGGTGGCTGGTTACGGCTGGCATGCACGAGTACTGAGTTCAAACCCTATGATGACACACACAACGAAGTGTGGGAGCAACAAAGCCCACGTGAAAAACTAAATGAAAACTGCTTCTCTCTTTCTTTCTGTCTCTCACTGTCCCTCTTTTTTTTTTTTTTTTTTTTTTTTTAAGTAAAACAATGTCAATTTAGGAATTCTGTCACTTCCTGCCACTTCCGGCCACTTTCCCTCACCACCCACCACAATGGCAAGTTGATCAGGGAAGCAAAACAATTGTATCTGGGGTTTATTTCTGAGTCAAAAGTAAATCAGTTACTATTTTCCAAAAAATGAAAACAAGTGTGGTCCTGGGCTGGAGCGGTGGCTCAGCAGTTGGGAGCACTTGCCTGGCATGCATGAGGACCCGGGTTCAAACCCCAGCACCACATACACAGCTAAGTGTCGGAGAAATGGAGGCCAGATGGAAAGATAAAATGGATTCTCTCTTTCTCTCCCTCTCTTTAAAAAAGAAGAAAGAAAGGTAGGTAGGTAGGTCGGTCCGTCGGTCAGTGAGTCGGTCTAAAGAAGGAAGGTGAGACTAAGACATCAAACAAACTGCTCTGCTCTGCCTGCCCCTCCAGGGTAGTCTTTGGTCTACGGGGATTCAGACTCTACTTCTCCATAATCTGATGATGGTACTGGGCTGCCAGTGCACAGTAGCTCCCTTAGGCAGGTCCAATTCCCAGTCATCAGCAATCTAACTGATCAGCTAAAAACTAATCATGTCCCCCAACCCCACTGACCAATCAAAAAACAAAGTGATATAAAATTGCAGAGTACAATTTAAAATGCACTCCCCTCCTCCACGAACATATCACTCTGCCCCCTAAAAGACCAGAAACAGAAATAAGATTTTAACAGGGATTGTCCACAAGGCACAATTATAGAATTGGTTTTTCTTTTTCTAACTTTGTATAATGAAGAGGAATAATTTTTATAATCAGGAAAAAGTACATGGTTAGAAAAAAAAAAAAACAGAAGAGATGGTTGTGGGACTCAACTGCTCCACGCCTTGCAGTGAATGTCACTGAAGACCTCCCTCTGGCTCTGCCTGCAGAACCACCTCAGTGTTTCCTGAGATATACTTAGGGAAGACTTACACCTGGATAGAGACTGATCCAGAATAACAAAACTGTAATTTCCCATATCTTATATTTACATTCATGCTGCTGACAAGTACAGTTTTGAAGCTGAACATGGATCACCCTCTCACTCTTCTATTTATTCTACCCTCTCACTAGCTATTTAAATTCTGACTTTTAACAGAAGGAGGAAAAAGCTGACCTCAGCATGAAATAAGCTTATATAAAAATCTTAGGATAGTTGCCAAAAATTGATGTGTAGAGTACAGAAATATTGAGGACTCCTATCATCTTCTCTTTGAAACAACCTCAGTGTAGACTTAGGACTCCGGCTTATCACCTGACTGGGGCCATCTTATTTTCTGGAGGACAAATTCTGAAAAAGTTTTCAGTAAGGCTTAACAACTATTTACAATGAAAGCACTCAGTGAACTGGGAATGAAGGGAAACACCTTAATTTGGTAAAAAGGTTAGACACAAAACCCCAAACAAATATTATATAAAATGGGAAATGCTTAGTCTCCTTCTCTAGAACTTAAGAATAAGACAAATATGCCCAGCAGCAACTATTCTGACACAGTCCTCAAAGACCTGGCTAATGCTGTAAGGAAAGAAAAAAGAAAGAAGAGATTTAAAGAAGGGAAAGAAGCAGCAAAACCATCCCACTGTTTTCAAAGGATATAATTAACCATCTGGGAAAAAAAGCAATCAACAGACAATTTGAATAAGGCAGCGAAGTGAGGCTGTAGAACACAAAATTAGTTTAGAAGAATCAATACTATTTCTCTTAAAGTACTAATAACCAACTTGAACAAAATATTAAAAAGAAACATGATTCACCATAGTAATGAAATGATGAAGTATTTAAAATTAACTGAGAATGCCCTCCTAGACTTCTATGGGCAAAACCTTAAAGTTCTAATAAAAGATTTAAAAATGAAATGATGAATCAGGTGCAGAGGCGGACACCTCCGTCCTAGGTACTGGGGAGGCTGAGACAGGAGGATCACAAGCTCAAAGTCAGTCTCGGTAACTTAGCAAGGCCCTGAGCAGCTTAGTAAGACCCTGTCTCAAAACAAAAAAAGGGATGAGGATGTGGCTCAGTGGTTAAGCACCCTTGAGTTCAATCCCCAGTATCCGCCCTCCCCCCTTGAAAAGACCTGATGAAGTATTGAGAAATAAAAACTGATGATGTCCACAACTAACTCAAAGAAGTCAACGGGGAAAAAACACGCATAGGAATGTAGAGGGGAAGTAATAAAGCAAGCATGGCAAAAGGCTGACATTTGGTGATTCTGGGTAAGGAATACACAGGAGTTCTTTGTACTACTTTTAGAACTCTTCTGTTAGTTCTAAAGTGTTTCCAAGTTTCAAGAAATACTAAAAACCAAAAAAAGTAAAAAAACAAAACAAAACAAAAAACCCTGAATAAGTGGAAAGGCACACTATGTGCTATTGGATGGAATATGTTATCCTTGAAAAGAAGTCAAGCTTTCCCAAAATAATTTATTAAACAATATAATCCCAATTAAAAAATCCTCAAAAAATACAAATTTTGAGTAACTTCATATTTTATATGAAAAAATAAAATTTGGTCCAGGAAGAGCTAAGTAAACTTTAAAATGAATGATTTGTGCCAGTCAGTTATTACAACGTAACAACAAAATTGCTGTAATAAAATCAGAGCAATAAAAATGGAGCAAGAGCTGTAGACTAATGGAACCAAAGAGCAGCTTAGACCAGTGGATCTATACAGAACACATGAGACAAAGGGGTGCCACGACTCAGTGGATGAGACCATGGATTGTTTTTCCTTTGAGATGCTATTAGAACAAATGCCTTAATTAATGGAAGAAAAAAAATATGGCTGGGTCAGTATCTAACACCTCATGCTCTAGATGAATTAAAATCATACGTATGTCCTGGATAGATCAACAAAGGTTTCTTAAACAAAGCTTCAAAAGCATAAACCATAAGTCAAAGAATTTACTAGATTACATAAAAATCAGCATTTTTTCCCCTTAAACAGGGTATGGTGGCATATGCCTGCAATCACAGCTACTCTGGAGGCTGAGGCAGGAAGGATTGAAACCTAAAGGCCAAACTGGGTGTTGTGGCACATGCCTGTAATCCCAGCAGCTGGGGAGGCTGAGGCAGGAGGATCACAAGTTCAAAGCCAACCTCAGCAATTTAGCAAGGTCCTACATAACATAGTGAGATCCTATCTCAAAATAAAAAATAAAAAGGGCCAGGGATGTGGTTCAGTGGTTAAGCACCCCTGGGTTCAATCCCTGATACCAAACAAAACAAACAAACAAAAAAAAACCAAAGGCCTGAGGATTTAGCTCAGTGTCAGAGCACTTGTCTAGTATGTGTGGCTCCCTGGATTCAATCCCAGTACCACAAGCAAAAGAAAAAAGAGAAAATTTTCTTGATCAAAGGCTAGCAAATGACCAAATGCAAAGTCTAAGCGTGCCAAGCAGTAAATATCTACACTATGAAATTACTTCTGAGAGTTAATGGCAACAACAAAACAGATATCAACTCCAATACAAAACAGCAAAAATATGAACAAGCAATTTACAGAAGAAGCTATAATGTCTAAGAGATGCTCAAAATCATTAGTCATCAAAGAAATGTAAACTAAAACAAGACAGCACTTTGAACTTATATGAAAAAGAGGAGAGCTGTACAAAGCCAAGTGCTGGTGGGACATGAAGACCTAGGAACCCTTGCACGCTTCCGGAGGGACACAGACTGCAGCCACTGGGGAGATGAATCTGACACTAGTTAGTCCAATTCAGTCCACGCAAACCTAAAATCCAGAAGTGCCCTTCTAAATACATACCCCACAGAAATATCATGCAGCTTATAAAAGGACACATTGAAGACGTTCTCTGCAGCAGTATGTGGAGTGGGGGAGTAGGGTCAGCCCACGTCTCTAACCATCATGCAGAGGACGGGTATGAACAACTGTGGTAATTCACAATAGCAGGGAGTACGGTGCAGCTTTGAGAAGCAAAGAATCAGATGTACACGTAGCAACAGACATGAATCCTACGAACAGTGCGTAGGGGAAAAGTAACAAAATGCCTTAAAGCATTATAAATTACAATATGTACATATAAACCAAGCACTTGCACATCGCAGGATCCTATAAACAAGATATAAGGAAAATGCATTAAAATGAGCATCTATGCTGCAGGAGACGGGTGGAAATGGGGAAAAGGAATTCTAATAAAGAAACCTGTTTGACTCTTTGTGTATTAGAAAAGAAGAATTTGAATGACCTATGATAAACACAAAATTAGAATTGTTTCCTTCACCAAAGTTCCTGGTTTTCCTAACAACAAAAGCTACTCCAGTTGCCGGCTCTGTTGATGAGTAGCAGCTTTTCATCCTTCTTCAAGCAGGAAGGGAAATTCAGGGATCAGCAGAGAGTATTTACAGGCCAACCTTTTTGTCTCATGCCCTGACTACTGGGCTGAAAAGACCTGATACCTCTTGATTTGGGGTGATTCTGCTCAAGATGGGTTGGTGTCAAGTTTTCAGGTCATTTGAAGCCATCTGCTTTCAGAACTCTCCCTACGCAATCCTTTTGCCTCCCTGTAGAAATATTCCACAGAATTTGGAATCTTAGAAACTTGAGCTAGAGGGGCTGGGGACAAGGCTCAGTGGTAGAACGCTTGCCTGACATGCATGAAGCCCTGGGTTCCATCCCTGGCTTTGGACAAAAAAAATTAGCTAGAGGGACCCAATTATCCTACAGATGAGGAAACAAAGGCCCAGAGAAGAATTTTGGTGCAGGGTCCCACAGCTGACATGAGGCCTCATGCACCCAGGCAAGCACTCTACCACTGAGCTACACCTCCAGCCCTCCACCCTTCTCCAACATGCTTCATCATGAGCTTCTCTCCTGCGCTCAAGGCCAAAATCCCTAAATGGCCTACATTGATGCGCCCCTCCCCACCCTCACGCTCTCTCATCTGTGATCACTTTCTCCTCGTCCGCATTCAGGCTGCCAGGCCACCATGAATGATCTTGCCTTGCTGTCCCTCACCATGTGCCAATCATGCCACTGCATCAGGACGGGGAACTTGCTCATCCTCTGCCTCTTGCTGGCTCCCTCAATTTCTTCAAGTCTCAGATCAAGAGTCATCTCAGGACCAGAGACCAAACTCGGGATCTGCAAAGACGGCCAGGCTGCCATGTAGGATCATCGAGGAAACCTAGCGTTTGCTGGCAGAACCAGATGAGAGCAACGTCTGTTATTTCCATGTGCTCATTGCTGGCCCTCAAGATTCCCCCTTTGAGGAAGGGATTTTTAAACTTGAACTATTCCTTCCAGAAGAATACCCAATGCCAGCAGCTACAGTATGTTTCATGACCAAATTTATCATCCTAATGTAGACAAATTGGGAAGATTACATTCAGATATATTGAAAGGGAAGTGGTCCCCAGCACTGCAGATCCTCACAGTTTTGCTATCGATCCAGGCTTTGTTAAATGCTCCTAATCCAGATGATCCATTAGCAAATGGTGTAGCGGAGCAGTGACCAACACAGCCCAAGCCTTAGCAACAGCTAGAACATGGACCAGGCTATATGAGATGGATAATATTTAAATTGATCTGAGCATCAAGTGTATCACTTCTCCTGTTCTGCCAAGACTTCTTCCTTTTTTGTTTGCATTTAATAGACACAGTCTCAACAGAAACATTACAGAATAAAAGCCCAGACATCTTCAGTCCTTTGGTGATTAAATATACATTAGCAGGGCTGGAGCAGTGGCTCAGCGGTCACTTGCCCGTATGAGCAAGTACATGGGTTCAAACCCCAGCAGCCTTGTACACAACTAAGTGTCACAGCAACAAAAGCCATGAGAAAAACTCAATTAAAAAATGATTTTCTCTGTCTCTCTCACTGTTCTTCTCTCTTAAAAAAAAAATACACATTAGCAAGTCTATGTCATGTCCTGATTTACTCTTGGAAAGCATGAGCGAAGGCTGAAAGTGTCATCTGGATTGTTGTGACATGTTTAAGGGCAGTGGCTTTCGCTTTTATTCATTTCCCTCGTCATGGTTTAAGTATAAAGCACTGTGGATGAAGGTAGTTGTCAGGGTTAGCTGCCAAGGATATGGGTGTTTCTATCTTATTTTATTCTTTTTTTTTTTTTTGAGGGGAAAGGTAGTTTTATTTTAATTTTATGGGCTCCTTTCTCCCCCTTTTGTGGTGATCTAATTGCATTGGTTAAAAGCAGCTAACCAATTCTTTGGAATATGCTCTCTAGCCAAGTCTAACTCTAGACTGTAGATGGTCATGCTTGATTGTTTGAACCAAAATGGGAACATTAAACACACATCACAGCCCTCATTAATAGCATTATGACTTTGCTGTCAGGTGTAGATTACCCCCTTCAAAACAAAGTTTGTGACCATTTTGAATGGCTTGTCTGGAAACTTCTGTAAATCTTATGTTTTAGTGAAATACTTTTTTGTTATTCTAAAAAAAAAAAAAAAAAAAGTCATCTCGGAGCAGGACACTGTGGCGTACACCTGTAATCCCAGCTACTCAAGAGGCCAAGGCAGGAGGATTGCAAGGTTGAGGCCAGCCTCAGCAACTTGGCAAGTCCCTGTCTCAAAATAAAAAATAAACAAGGCTGGGGGATATAGCTCAGTGGTATAGCACCCCACCCCCTTCAATCTTCAGGACTGCAAAAGAAAAAAAAGGAAGGAAGGAAGGAAAGAAAGAAGGTAGATCATCTCTGTAGAGGCCTTCCCTGACCTCTCTATATAAAAGTAAACCACCCCCTGCCTGATGCGGTGGAACACGCCTGTAATCCCAACTACTAGGGAAGCTGAGGCAGGAGGATCACAAGTTCAAAGCCAGCCTCAGGAACTTAGTGAGGCCCTGAGTAACTTAGTGAGACCTTGTCTCAAAATTAAATCTAAAAAGGGCTGGGGAGGGGCTGGAACAGTGGCCCAGTGGGTATGGCACTTGCGGCGCTTCTCTGGCATGTGTGAGGATATGGGTTCAAACCCCAGCACCACATACGCAATGAAGTGTCAGAGCAATGATGGCCCCAGAAAGACTAAATAAACTGATTCTCTCTTTCACTGTCCATCTCTCTCTAAAAAAAAAAAGGTCTGCGATGTGGCTCAGTGGTAAAAGCCTCTCTGGGTTCAATCCCTGGTACAAAAAAAAAAAAGTGAAACCTCGCACTCACCCTTTCCTTACTTACAATGCTTTGAAGTTCTCCATAGCACTCTGATAAGATGACCTTCTGTCCATCACATATTTATTTATGGTCTGTCTCCATCACACTAAAATGTCTGTTCCATGAAGGCCTTGTCTGTTTTGCTCACAATTGGATCCCCAGCACCTATCTATCACAGTGCCCAGCTCATACAGACACTCAAAGAATATTTGTTGGATGAATGAATGAGTCAGGACCCAAATGCATCCCTCGGACTTCAGACTCCTTGCACAATGCCCTATTTGCCTACTGTGCTGTCCGTTCTCGGTGATCACATCTTTCAGCCCTGAGCCTTTCAAAGCAACACACGTTAGCTCTGTCTGTTTCCCCTCCCACAGCAACCCTTTTTAGCATCAAGGATAAAGTGCCTAACCAAAAGTTAACGCCTTGGCGCTCAACAGCTCCTTCATTATAGAGCTGCTCTGTGATCTGGACTTAGGGTTGCTACTTTAGACCTTTCTGTCTTTCCAGGCAAGAGACTATCTTATAATTAACAAGACTACATTATCCATCCTGGAAAATTAGTTTATTCTGATGCTTTCCAGGCAGAGGTATAATAAACTATCTCATATTAGTTGGATTGATGTTATGAAAATTTTCATAAGTATTCTGAATGAATTTTAAAGATGTTTTAGCAAAAACCTAGCCACATGAAAATTTCATTGGAGATATTTTGTTATAATGCATCTTGTAGGCAATACATTAACTGATTTTAAAAATGACAGAGTAAAAAAAAGAAGAATAAAAATGACAGAGTAATACACCTAAAAAATAAGTCAAGCCTTATGCCTGGCAATGGGTACAAACCTCCATTTGCATTCTACTTTAATATTTTATAATTTAAACCCCCCTCCCCAGCTGGACAGGGTGGCACACACCTGTCATCCCAGCGGCTCAGGGAGCTAAGGCAGGAGGATTGTGAGTTCGAAGCCAAACTCGGTAACTAAGGATGGCTCTAAGCAACTTAGCGAGACCCTATCTCAAAATAAAAGATAAAAAGGGCTGGGGATGTGGTTCAATGGTTAATTGCCCCTGGGTACAATCCCTGGTTAAAAAAAAAAATCTCCAAACAAATTTTAAGGCTAAAGTATCTGCAGTTTGAAGCACTTCTTTTAATTTATTCTAACCAGACTCAGATAAAAGTGACTTGGAAGACTCGGGATAATAATGAACATGAGGCTGGGCATGGTGGGGAATGACTGTAATTCCAGTGACTCAGAAGGCTGAGGCAGGAAAATTACAAGTTTGAGGCCAGCCTCAGCCACTTAGCAAGGCCCTAAGTAAGTGAGACCCTGTCTCAAAATTAAAAAATAAAAAAGGCTGGGGATATGGCTCAGTGGTCATTGGTAAAGCACCCCTGGGTTAAATTCCCACTACCAAAAAAACAAACCCCCAAAACAAAACAGAAAAAAAAAATAAAACAAACTTGAAGCATCATTATGCACTACATAGGAAGAGTTTCCTTCTGAGTTAGAGGCAACAAGTTGTCTGGCTCTGGAAACTTCCTATATAGTCGTCTTCAAGGTTAGAATAGATTTTAAAAAATCTAGTTGGACACGGTGGTGCACGCTTATAATCCCAGCATCTTGGGAGGCTGAGACAAGAGGATCACAAGTTCAAAGCCAGCTTCCGCAACTTAGTGAGGCCTAAGCAACTTAGTGAGACCCTGTTTCAAAATAAAAAAATAAAATGGACTGGGGATGTAGCTCAGAACCCCTGGGTTCAAACTCTGGTACCAAAAAAAAAAAAAAGAATGAATAAAATATTTAAACCTGGTCCACTTAACCCTTTTTCAGATGCAGAGCCTCAGAGTGTCACTTTGGTGTAAAAATGAACACCTACCCTTAGTTTTTAGGAGATCTTTGATGGTGATTCAAGAATCAAGATGTATTTTGTTCTCTAAGAAAAACAGTACAAGTTCAATCAGTGCTTTCGATGAAGAAGGCATGTGAGGAGAGGGTCTCCACAGGTAGAAGTGGCACTTGGAGAAGAAGAGTCAGAAAAGAGATGGGGATGGGCCCTGCTTTGTGGCTGCAAGACAGAAAACTCATACATATTTGAACAGAGTCTGTAGAGATTATTATCCTATCTCAGTGAAAATACACACAACATGAATGTTGTATAGGAGCCATCTTATCACATTCTCTGAGTCAGGATGTTCTGCGCTTATTGCAAGTTATCTGTCCCACTGCACAGACCTCATTCCCAGACCAGATTTCAGCTCTTCTCCATGATACACCACGCACTCCATTCCAGTCTCCAAATTCAAGCCAACCCAACACTGAAGTACTGGTAATCTGAAAAATCTCTTTTCACTTATTTTGAGTCCAAAACTGATAGAATAACGATGAATGTGAAGATCAAATTATGCATTGTGCAGAATTTTTACACTTCTTTCTAAAAACTTTCTTATTTTTGTCAGTGAGTGACATGTTATAAATTAACATGTAAAATCAGAGAACTTTAAAGATAGAAGGAGAGCTTAGAGATGTCTTAATTCAATATTTGAGAGAAAAAAAAGGATGCTGAGGTATAAATAGCTCACCTATCACCTTGAATCGATTCAGCTGTAAGAGTAATACACACCACACTGACTGAGCAATCACCTGTTTGCTGTTAATGCTTCAGGCTTGCAAAATACGCAACAGATTAATCAGCCCTTCTCACCAGCTGTAACTCAGCTAAGTACACGGGGGAGCTAAACCACCTTCAAACCCTGAATAATAGAGTCACCATTAACTTGCCACGTGTCAGAACATCACTAATTATGAAAAGAGAGTGTTTCAACACAACATACTCAGATTACTGTAAAAGAACTACTATAAAACAGATTTAAAGACAAGTTAGCAATGCTACAGAATAAGGTGAGCGCCAGAAACATTTACCTTTCATTACAGTATAAGTGAGACAGAAATGGGTAATGAGAGAGTGTTTACGGTTGGTTTTGGCTTTGGTTTTATATTTAAAATTTAACTCTATACATCAAGCAGTATTCAGAGCTCCCAATCTGCATCACACCCTGGCTTGTCTGGAAACCGCAATATTCCTTTATTGGCGTGCCAGCCCCTTTGACACCTGGATGCTTGGCGGACATCAGTACCTGCAGCAGCAACGCAAGTGTCCGTGGGTACCTGCAAAACTGCAGCATGCAACCGAAGCTGCGTCGCAGCTAAACAGGTCCTGCTCTTGCTTGGGAAACCATCCATCCTGCCTGCCTGACACAGAATCGGGGACTCGCAGAGCGCTGGCAATGTGGCTGTGCGCATCTGTGAAACCAAGGGGCTGGGCTAAGGCTGAACTCTTTCCAGCTCTCCGATTCCGCCCCAGCGCCGAGTGGCAGGGCGGTGCAGTGAAGACAGCCCCGGGCTTGACAACTCTTAAAAAGCCCACGTCCGCGTCCTCAGCCAGCCTCGCCAGCCCCGGGGACCCGCGCGGCCTGGCGGTGCCCTGGAGGAGCGCGGGCCCGCGGCGCCCACCGCCCAGGAGCGCTCGGGACCACCCAGCGCAGCGCCTCGGCCGGGAAGGGGCGGCGCAGGCCCGGCCGCTCGCGCGTCCCGCCAGGCTGGGGTCCCCTCGCCCGGACAGCAGCCCCGGCCCTTCGCCCGGCCCTGCCAGGCCCCGGCCCGGCCCGGCCCTGACCTGCTCTCCGCCGCCCGGAGGTCCCTCGGCGCGGCTGGCAGTTGCGGCCGCGCGTCCCGGGCCCGCTGTCACCTCCGCCCCCGGCAGCAGCGGGCGGACCGATCCCGTGTGACTCAGCGCGCCGCTCCGCCTCCTGCCTGGGCTTCCGCCTCGGCCGGCGCCCGCGCTGCCCCGGGTCGCCAAGCTCCGCTCCCCGCGCGCCCACCTCCCCGGCGTCCGCCCTGCTCTCGCGCCCCCTGGCGGCCGGCCCGCGACCTCGGGGAGGCGGCGCCCCGAGCGCGCCCACAGGGGAAACGGAGGCGCCGGCCCTGGTCCTCGGCTGCACGCGGGGCGTTCAGTCCTCGGTGCTGCTCCCTCCAGAAACGAGTTTGTCCCCTCGGTGTTCCCTCGCGCTCCACGCCACCGGTCACTTAGAAAAAGAGTCAAAGTTCCCTTCGGACAAGTCCAGTTCCGTTCCTGTCTAGGATACTGGCCTCTGTGCTACCCGCAGGCAGTTTCTCTTTACTTTGGCACACAATCCTCGCTGGTGTTCACTTCTCTCCATTCCATTCCTCTCCTGCGCACCCGGCCACCCACCGACCAAGGAGAGTCTCTCAGTACAACGTTGAGAATTCAGTACAAGAACTAGGCAGGGGGCTGGAGCGGTGGCTCCGCGGTTTCGGCGCTTGCCTGGCAAGCACCAGGACCCGGGTTCAAACCCCAGCACCACGTACACAACCAAGTGTTGGAGCAACTAAGGCCATGTGAAAAACTAAATAAAGTTGTTTCCCTCTTTCTCTGTCTCTCTCATTGTCCCTTTCTCAAAAAAAAAAAAAAACCTCGCAGGAGGGATGAGGGGAAACACCCCCAAAGAGCTCTTGAATCCTCGCAAGATTCCTTCTATGTGCATTAAAGATAGCAAAGTCACTGTGCTTGGCCATGTTGCTTGAATTCATGTAAGTTTCTGGAATCTAGGAGATTCTTAAGAATGCAGCAGGTCTATCACCACGCACGCAGAGCAAAGCTTTTATATGAACACTTTCAATGGATATGTTCTTTTTCCTTTACTTAAAAAAATTGGAAATATGCATGTCAAAATTTATCATTTTCCCATGATTCTATTGGTGCATTATATTTGTACACAATGATTTGTTGTTAGATAGTCATACATGCATACAATATAGCTATATAATTTGGCCAATAACCCTCCGTAGCACCTCCCTACTCCTTCACCTCTTCCTACCCCTGGTCCCTTTCCTTTACTGATCTCCCTTTTCTTTCTTTTTTTTTTCTTTTACTTTTCCAGTTTTTATTGATTATGTGGGAATTATTTAGTATCTTAGAAGTGCAAAATATACTTTTTAAGCCCCCCACTTTCCTCCTGTCCTCCTGCCCCTCTCCCCTTCTCTTTCCTCTTCTCTACTAGACCTACCAAAATGTATCATTTTAACTATTTTTAAATGTGCAGTTCAGTGGCATTAAACGCCTACACACTGTTTTACGACCATCAACAGCATCTGTTTCCCAAATGGAGAGTTTTCATCTTCCTAAAGGGAAACTCTGACCCCTTTACGCAATAGCTCCTTATCCCCTAACTCCTGACAACCACCATTCTACTTTCTGTCTCCATGAATTTCTCTGTTCTGGAATCATACAATACTTGTTCTTTTGCTGTCTGGTTTATTTCACCTAGCATAATATCCTCAAGGTTCATCCATGTTGTAGCATGTGTCAGAATTTCCTTCGTTTTTAAGGCTGAATACCATCCATTGTTTGTATATACCACATCTAACTTCTGCATTCATCCTCTGGTGGACACTTGGGTTGTTCTTACCATTTGACTGTTGTGAATAATGCTGCTATGAACATTAGTGTACCGCTCCTATTGAAGTCCCTATTTTGAATGCTTTGGGGTATATTCTATTTGGAAGTGGAATTTCTGGATATAATTCTGTTTAATTTTTTTTGTGAAATTGTTATGCTCTTTTCCCTCCTCTGCTTTTTGAAGCTTGTGACTACTGTGGGAGGAAAATCTTGTAGTAAAATATTAATGTTGTGAGTTTTGTCAAAAAATTTCGCAAATGATGCATTAATTACCTCCCTCAAGAGGTAATCAATACTAGGCAGGGTTGCACATGCCTATGATCCCAGCTACTCAGGAAGCTGAGTCAGGAGGATCACAAATTCCAGGCTAGCCAGGGAAACTCAAAAACAAAAAATAAAAATGGCTTGGGATGTAGCTTGGTGGTAGAGCACCCCTGAAGTCAATGCCCAGCACTGAAAGAAAGAAAAGCTGCAAATTTATTGTCTTCACTGTTGAATAACAATATCATCATCCAAAATAAAAAACGTGCAGTTAAGGACAGTGTTGTATTTTGTGAATGTACTTTTCTAATGTTTTTGAGCCCAACATGCCATATGAAATTAAGATGAAATAAAAATCAAGCATTTCATTTTGAAAATAAAACATCAGGATGTCTTAAACATATACCCAACCCGATCTAAACTTTTTTGCTTTCCCCTAAAAGAGTCGATTTCAAAATAATTTGATTGATGAATCTCAGAGGTGGTTCTTTAGTATGTTCATTGAAGTTTAAGAATGACTAACATAGGGCTGGAGCAGTGGCTTGGTGGTTACGGTGCTTGCCTGGCATGGGCAAGTACAGGGGTTCAAACCCCAGCACCCACGTACATAACTAAGTGTCAGAGTAACGAAAGCCATGTGAAAAACTCAATAAGAATCGATTCTCTCTCTCTCTCTCTCCTTCTCTCTTAAAAAAAAAAAAGTTCATTTAAAAAAATAGGGCATTGCAAAGATTCTAAATCATCAAAGGTAAGATAATATGATAATAATTTCCCACTCATCAACAAAGATTTACTGTAATTCCATGATGTTACAGGAGTTGTTCTAGGTGTTTGAGATTCTGCCTGATCAACTGTTGGGGTAAACACAAATCAGTGCCTAGGAAGTCTTGTGCCTGGTGGTGAGATAAGAAGGATACTCAAGAACGTGATGAAGAAGTAAACAGAAAGGGGAAACTGGCCACTTCCTTTTTTTTTTTTTTTTTTTTTTTTTTTTTAGTACAGGGGATTGAATTCAGGGGTACTTAGCCACAACCCCAGCCTTTTTTAATTTTTTGAGATCCAGTCTTCCTACATACATTGCTTAGGGCCTCACTAGGTTGCTGAGGCTGGTCTCAAACTTGCAATCCACCTGTCTCAGTCTCCTAAATTGCTGGCATTACAGGCATGCGCCATCACAACTGGCTCATCTCCAGTCTTTAGGTGAGGATCAAAGCAGACCAGCCTTGATTGTAAAGTAAAAGAATGCACTCATAAAACATCTGAAGAAATCCACCTGCACAGGGGGCCTGCAACCTATCCCATATCATTTCCTTGCTCGTAGGCACAATGCAGTCCTCCAGAGTGTCCCAACCTGCCACTATCAAGGAATGTGTGATAAATTATTAAAACCCTCTCTGTGGAGTCTTCCAACTTCCTTCGGTGGGACCAGCAAGCAATGTGCTGGAGTTTTTTGCAACCCTTGGGTTGAACACCAACACACGCAACAAGCTCCCTGTTCTCATAGAGAACATACCAGAGTCATGTGACAGATAATAAATAAACACATGATAAACAAGATAATCACAGGTGTGGGGAGTGTTGGGAAGGAAATAAGCCAGATGACATGCTGGATGAGATCTCAGAGAACTAAACCCTAATAATGCCCTAGGCATCCACTGTATATAAGGAACTAACTTCCTCTCCTTTGCAAAAGGTATGGTAAAAATACCAACAGTCCTTGAGAGAACTCAGAAAATAGTCACTAGACACACTTTCTGCACTCTTTCAGGTGAGGAATCTAGATTGATACTGGGCAAAGTCATACATGGGAAGCTTCTTTGGCTGGAAAGCGGGTGGGGAAGTCCCTCCTGGGGAGGGCACATTTTCCTGAGATATGAATGATGTGAAAGAATCAGCCTTGGGAAGAGCTGAGGAGGTGCTTTTCAAGTAGGAGGAAATGCAGGTACAAAGCCTTCAACTGGAAAGCAGTTTAGTAAGTTTCGGAGACACAAGAAAAGTCAGGGTGAGCAAGTGAGCGGGTATTGCATGAGATCAGGAGTGAGGATCATTCCAAGCCTGGTGGACATTCCAGGCCACAGTAAGGAGATTGACTTTTATGGTAAATGAACGTACTGATGAATGATAAATATCCCCAATTGAAGGGAGCTGAAATGAAAAGAATCTAGAGAGATCAATGTGTGGAACTGCCTTGTTATCAAGGACAGCATCTGCATTTATGATCTTAAAATATGTCTATATTTATTCCCCAGTTTAATAAACCAAAACATGGAATGGTTCCATTTCTGTGCATTTTTCTAACCTCATTGATTAAAGCTGCTCCAGTGTTTTATCCTTGGACCTCATGTCTGAACTGAAATCCAATCTGTCAGGATGTCCTGCATCTGAACTTCCACCGTTAGGAATGACAGCATCACGAACAAACAGTTGAGCTTGGCTTGGCCCGGTCCTGCTGTGTGCCCAGTCAGAGACCTAAGCTGCTAACAATGGCAGGCAGCAAGCGGCTGAAACTAGTTAAAGCCGGCCTTGCTCATGGTGTCAGCCAGCTGTAAATCCCAGTACAGCCAGGGTCCCCGCTACTTCTTATTCCTGTTATTAAAGAAGAAACAGTCTAACAACTTAGGGGTAAAATGCAGAAGACATAGGTTTGCATGGCAAAACATCAGGCAGGAAGAAGCATCACATGGAAATATTATTAATTGTTTATCAAAATGGTGCAGAATGCACCTGGGCGTCTCAGGGGGGTGGTTGAGAAGGATGAGGGCTCAGGCTGGATGGGGACACTCAGGGGAAGTCCTGTGCTCTCGAGAAGCCAGGAGGCCAGCAGGCTTCTGGCACAGGGGCATCTGTCTGGGGGACTTGCTAGAAGGAAAGAGAGGCCATTTGTTTTGACTTAGGAATGGACTTCAGGGGCAGGAGCAAAGCCGTTTCCTGTTTTGTTCTTCCCAGAAGAAGAGGGCCCCTGTGAGGAAGTTTCTGAGTTATGGGGGGAAAAAAGTCATATTTCTCTTCAGGGCTGCTCCGATATCTCAATATGCTGCGGGTCTTCTTTTCAACTTACAGAAGCTTGAAGTGGTTTATTGGAAAGCAGAAAATTCTTTCACATTCAGCAATAAAACCTAGTCTAAATCAGCAAACCTACCTTAATATGCTGATGCCTGGTTGGAGGAATCCAATCCATTCATCTGTTATACCTATTTGTAGGAAGAGACAAGAAAGAGAGAAGGCATTTGAGGATCTGAAAGGATGGAAGGAATGGAGAAAGCTAAAATACCTTTCACAAGTGATTAATTAATTAATTAATTAATTTTTACAGGATCTTTGCTAAATTGCACGGGCTGGCCTCAAGCTGTCAATCATCCTTGTCTCAGCCGTCTGAGTCACTGGGATTACAGGCATATGCCTCCTTGCCCAACTAGAATCAATACTTTAAAAAAAAAAGTTTTATAAGTCATCTGCTTTTTGTTGTTGTTGTTGTTTTTGATTATCCAAGTTAATCAAACAAGGTGACAAAGCTTGTCTTTTTCTTCTCCAAATAATATGAGTTGTTTTTTTTCTTGGCATATACCTTGACAACAACCCCGCAAGGTGGTCACTTGGATCCTTCGTTTATGAGAAATCTGAGGCTCCATGAAGATAAATCCGTACTTAGCTAGTCCTTCCTATGCTTCCCACATGCTCATCAATCTTCACGTTACTTTTCTCTACAATCTTGTATCTTAGAAAGTCATCATAATAATTCTTAACTACATGGCATACCACCTTTCTATTTTTATTTAATGTGTTTAAATTTGCTCACTTTGGTGAGCACAGCACAAGCCTGTAATCCCAGTGGCTGGGGAGGCTGAGGCAGGAGGATTGCAAGTTCAAAGCCAGTCTCAGCAATTTAGCAAGGCTGTAAGCAACTTAGTGAGGCCCTCTCTCATAACAAAAATAAAAATAAAAAGGGCTGGGGATGTGGCTCAGTGTTTAAGCACCCCTGGGTTCAATTTCTGGTAATAAATAAATACATAATACATAATAAATAAATAAATTTGCTCATTTTATTCTTTAAGGGAAAATTTTGCAACACACCCACAAGTGCAGAACCAGTAGAGACTATAATTCATAGAAGGTAATTATCAAAATAAATAAAATGTGAAAAAAATTGTTATTAAACTCTACTTCTGAGCTTGAAGCCCACTCTTTCATATGTTAATTAAAAAAAAAAAAAACAGAGCCTGGAGCAATGGCTTGGAGTGGTTATGGGGCTTGCCCAACAAGGAGTTCAAACCCCAGCACCACATACATAATGAGGTCTCAGAGCAACAAAAGCCACATGAAAAACTAAATAAAAGGGGTTGGGGATTTAGCTCAGTGGCAGAACACTTGCCTAGCATGCACAAGGCCCCGAGTTTGGTCCTCAACCCTGAAAAAAAAAAAAAAAAACTAAATAAAAATTATTTTTTTCTTTCTCACTGTCCCTCTCTCATAAAAAAGAAAAAAAGAAAAAAGAAACTAGCCAGTGTTAGAACCTTAGAAACAAATAAAAACATGATCCTTGACATATTCAAAAGGATCTACAGAAACGAGTGAGAGAATAGCTTTTTCACTAAGTGAGTTATTGCTCGGATACTCCATCACCTAAAATTATCCCCTGCATCACACATTTGTCCTCATGGACATCTTCAACACTGCTTGCGGTTCTGTACCCATATTTTGGAAATTACCTGATTTGTCCAAGATATCAGATAATTACTATTTTTCTCCAGTACTGGGGATTGAACCCAGGGCCTCATGCATGCCAGGAAAATACTCTACCATTGAGTTATGTCCCCAGCTTTTTCTTTTTTTTAAAGAGAGGACAGTGAGAGAGAGAGAGAGAGAGAGAGATACAGGGAGAATCAATTTTTATTGAGTTTTTTACATGGCTTTCGTTGCTCTGACAACTTAGTTATGTACGTGAGTGCTGGGGTTTGAACCCATGTACTTGTGCATGCCGGGCAAGCGCTGTAACCACTGAGCCACTGCTCCAGCCCCTGTCCCCAGCTTTTTATGGTATTGTTTTTTATTTTATTTTGAGACAGTCTTGCTAAATTCCTTGAACTTATGATCCTTCTGCATTAGCCTCCAGAGTAGCTGGGTATATACAGGATTGTATACCACGGTGCCTGGATGGCCCAAGATATCGGAAGATTTAGAAGGGAAAGCTCAGGTTCAAATTGTCATCTGCCAAGGCTCCAAGCCTCCATTTTGTAATGTGGCCTCCCGCGTGGCTAGTTTGGGAACTTTGTTCTGGATTGGCTGTGTTTGCCCTTCCCTTGGCAATATTTTATTTTGGTGCATCCATGAGGTTTAGTGATGTTATGACAGTCACATGACCTTCCTGAAAATGTGCCACCAACAGTTGAGAAGGGGAAGCGTTAGGCAGTCAGAGTGGTTAGAATGTTTGAATCAAGGAAACCGGTTCTTTTCCTTTAAGATCAATTTGACATCCCCAGTGCTAGAGAGAAGGGTCTGGCAAGGTGGGTCCAGACGCAGACACTCCCTTCTGCTAAGCCAGGTGCCACATTCTTTCATCGATGCCTGAGGCACAAACCCAAGGCTGGACCCAAGCAGAATTCCCCCTCCACCTGTGTCCTAGGTTGGGGGAAGGGAGAGGATGACCAATTGAGAGAACATCCTGTAAGAAGGGCAAAGCTAGCTGCCTCTTCGGCTCTGTCCCCTCTCCCACTCTGGGGAAGGCTGCTCTTCCCCTGCGCTTTGCTTTCTATTCTTTTCTTAGAATGAAGTCTGTCTACAATGCTTGCCTTGGTGTCCCTCGGTTTCATTCTTCATCTCCAGGGGACACGAACCCGACTTCCACCAAACCAGCAT
>PVKS010018902.1:0-39327 GCA_004027875.1 Aplodontia rufa
AGTTTTATAAACTGCCTGATAATGAGATCACTCATAGCTCTTTTTAATCTGGGTTATGTAAACAAGATTAAGCCAGGCAAACATGGAAGTACTCTTTTAACTTCTTGTCATAGTGATCAGGTTCTTTTAGTATATTGAGATTCACTTTCCTTCTTATATCAAAAGAGGATGGGGAGGGGGAATTGATGTACTAGGCAAGCCAACATAAATGATCAAAGTATTACAGACAGGTAGGTCTGAGAAACAGATTGGATCAAAAAATTGTGTAGCTAGTCAAGAATGGAAATGGTTGTTTAAGTCAATGGAAGATTATAGACCTGCTCTTTTTCCAGTACAGCTAAGAAAAGAATGTACTTAGAGGAACCAAATAATGATTGTTTAATGTTAGGGGAAAACTAACAATGAGCACTCCTAAACTCTAGAATCTAAGGGAAGCAGAGGATATGAATTCTCTTCTAATGGATATTTAATTAGGAGTGAACTAAATGGTTTTGAGGACATCCCCTATAGATCTATATTTCTAATGGAAGATGGAACTTAAAAATGTTTTGATCTCTGCCTCTGAGAATGTTCACCATTCTTTATTACTGTTTATTTCTTAACTGAGTCCCTATGTACTGCAATTTCTGTCAGGACTTTCAGGTTCCCCCACCCCCACCTTTCTCTTTCCAGATTGGATGCTTTGAGTGTTTTAGATTTCCACTGCTCCCTACCACCTGCCCATGTGCCTTGTGACTTCACAATTGTTGGAGAGATGGAGTCTTTTGGGTCCACACCTTGATTCTGAGTCTAACCATGCAATGCACTTTTGCTAGAACATGTGATGCTTTCCCAGGGTTGAAAAGCAGCACATGTTTCAGCTTTCTCTCTTCTTCTTATACAAATGTCATGAGAATGGGCCTGAGTTAGCCCTCTGAAGCATTAGAGATGGAGCAAAACTGCAACATCCATTTCACTCCAGCCAGGTCCATACCAGGTCAGTCAACAGCCAGCCAACACTCAGATGCGTGGGCCAGAAGAGTCTACATCAACAGAGCCACCTAACCAAACTGCAGATGGCTGAGCTTCTGGGGGTGGAAATCATACTAACTCAGTATTCTCCCCCTTTTGCTTCCTCCATAGTGTTTGGAGGGCTTATATTGTGTCTTCTAGAGGGTTTTTCTGGTCAGCTGAATTCACTTTTCCTCTACTGGTATCTGCTGTGATATAATATACTACACCAGGCCTTTTGTCTTTAGCTTCTGCATGTGATGCTTTGACCCAAGATGTGTTCACTTTAAGAAATCAAGCAAATATTTTGACCTTCTCCTTGTCCACCACACCAGTGTTCTTCAGGGCTTCTGGCACGCATCTTCTGCCAAAGGGAGCGTTTGCACCTCTTTCCATACGTCTCTGAGACATCAGGAGATCAGAGTGTGTGGATGGGAACAGCCACATTGCATGCCAGCCATACCTGCTGTGCTCCTGGCTTTTTCTCTGTAAATCATACTGGCACGGAAGAAATTTCTCTGGTGCTTTTTATCACTGTAATATGGAAAACAAAGTCTGTCCTTGACCTGGAAGCAAGAAACAGATTTCTTTCGCCTTTGGAAGGTCCTCATTCCTTTTCGGAAACTGACTGCCTAATTCCTTAATAATTCACCTATTTTTAAGCCTTTATCATCCTCTCTGAAATGCCCTCTTCACCAAATAAACTTTTATTTACTATGCAGGGATAATACAAGCCTTTCATAAATTGTCTTATGCAATATTGTTTAAGGCATAATCTCTATGCTAAGTTGCCTTCCAGTCTTGGTTTTGAAGTTATAATATATCTAGTTTTTAATAATCAATAGCATAGATTTAAGACTATTTCAGGAGATTACTTTGGAATTCAAAGCAAGAATTTTCCTTTTTCATTTCTACAACTCATCAGTTAATTGATGCCCTGTTATGCATGAAATGTTTCTGGTAGAATATTTAGGTAGGGCCAAAGAAAAGGACTGGGAAAAAGACATACAATTATCCTAAGCTAATATCTAAAAATAAAATCCTTACACTATGAAAAACAAGTCTAGCGCACATGTTAGACTTTCACAAATGAATAGATATTTCCAGGCAATATATACATAAAAATATGCAATTTTTGTGAACTAAACATAACACATTAACTAGAATGAGATGATCCAAAGTGTCTATAGAATAAGAATAAATAAAGATTAATGGCAAAATCCTAACCATGAACATTGAGGAAACAGAAAAGGAAGAGGACACCATGAAGGAGATAAAAATGAAGAGACAAGGGGAAAAATCCAATAGTTTAGTGTCACAGAAATCAGAAATTCAAGAATGATTACTGGGATCTATTATATTAAATGGGAAAGAATGTTGTATAATGAGAAAGAATTCTGTTTTTAAAACCAAGTATATTTGAGTTAGAATAAAGTCTTTTCAAAACTTGCTTTTTTTCATCTATTAAATATGTTTAAGAAACTATGTCAGGGCTGGAGAAGTGGGTCTGCAGTTACAGTGCTTGCCTGGCATGCACAAGGATGTGAGTTTGAACCCCAGCTCCACATACAGAACAAAGTGTCAGAGCAATGAAAGCCATGTGAAAAACTAAATAAAAATTAAATCTCTCTATCTATCTCACTGTCGTTCTCTCTTAAAAAAAAAAAAGAATGAGTATCAGGGGCTGAAACAATGGAATGGCTCAGCAGTTACAGCGCTTGCCTGGCATATGTAAAAGCATGGGTTCAAACCCCAGCACCATGTACACAATGAAATGTTGGAGCAATGAAAAGCACATGAAAAACTACATAAAACGGATTCTCTCTTTCTCTCATAGTCCCTATCTCTTTAAAAATCAATCAAACAAAGAAACAAAAAGTCATGTCTTACTTATGGTGGAGTCAAATATTGAGATACTGCCCAAAGACAAACTACACGGTGAACAATGGTTTCAACGTCATGGCTGTACTATCTTCATGAAAATAAGTGGAAATGTTGCCTATATTTTAGGAAACATTCTTCATAATTAGAAAATAGCCAGCTGATATGTGGTCTTTGGGGGAAGATGAATGCTGATAACTTTTATTGTACTTACTTGCCTTTCCAATTAATTTACTCTGTGTTTTGTTTCTAGTTGAATAATGTATATTGTACATACATGTCTGAGAGGATCCAAGATAGCAAAAAACCAATTTTAACAACTAGCCAGCAGGAAATTATAAACAAGAATGCTTAAAAACAAAAGAAGCGGGACATGTAATCCTAGTGGCTCCAGAGGCTGAGACAGAAGATTGCAAGTTCAAGTCCATACTCAGCAACTTAACAAGGCCCTAAGCAACTCCCCTGGACTCAATTCCCAGTACCAAAAAACAAGACAAAATGAAAACTAGAAAAATGAACTCTGGAAAATAGGGATGTAGCTCAGTGATGGAACATGTGCTTATCATGTATAAGACCCTGGGTTCAATCTCCTGCACTGCAAAATAAATAAATAAGAAACAAAGTAAAAGTAATCTGATTTCCACTGAGGGAAACTTCTTATGCAAATCTGACTCCTAATCTGACTAAGAACACAGCAAGGAAAACACTTACATTATATAAAAACTGTCACCCATTTCTTTCTCTCTCTCTCTACTAGCTAATCTGAAAATGAGTTTGATTTCTGGGACGAGAGTATTTAAGCAACATTACAGATGAGCTGAGATAATCCCCATTGTCAGAGGCAACTCTGGGTAGAACTCCTGAATGGGGGAACAAAATTAATCAGTTGACAAATACCTCAACCAAAGTAATTTACTAATGAAGTAGGTGAAATGAGTTAGATTATAAGGATATCACAAAAACGTTGGTATCCAATCCATAGATCACAGTTACTCATAACCCTGGTTAGAAACCTCATCCACAGACTCTTGGAAAGCTGGGATAACACAGTCATCAGTACCAGCTTTAAACTCAGGACAGAGGGGAGAACAACATGTTTCCAGGTTGAGTATGCTGGTAATCAAAGGGGTCCAACCATACATTATTCTGAACTTAAAGGACCAAATAGAGGTGTCCATGATTTGTCAATTCTGATAGGAAAGAGTTTGCTGCCATCCTTACTTCTATAGTTGCATGTGTGATACTTAAGGTGTTAATTAAAGCTATTTTCATTCTTTTGTTTTGTTTTGTTTTGTTTTGCTAGTCCATTCCCAGTAACTTGGCTGGATGGGGTATTTTACAACTATGATAACACAATGCTCCATTTCTGTGGGATCTGAATCTCATGTCACCACCATTTTCCATTGACTATGGCTATTTGCAAAGGAAGTACTAAATGGTACTACCATAAAATCCTCTGTACTCCATATACAATCTTCTTTGCCCACATTGTGTAAGATGAACTTTAATCTTACCTTTTTTTATAAAATTCAAGCACTCTATCCAGAACATTAATTCACTTTCTCTGCCCATTGCTTCAGTGACAGGTATTTAAGATGGTACTGGACAGAATAGGTGTCAGTTTATGAGAAATATTCCCATGATGGGCACTGGGATCTCTCTAAACCTCCCACTGCAAAGTTCATGGGGGACAGGAAGTTAAATTATAGCCAAATGTTCAAACACTTGATGGGTAGATATTTAAAATTGTGTGATTATAAAGACATGACACCACATAATTCCTACCACTGTTTTTGAAGATCATCTCCAGGTAGAATTGAAAGAAATAGCTGTCCACTTCAGGTTACTGACAGAATTCCATGAAATTCCACCCACAAACCAAGCCTGAATATTTGCCTCTTCTACTGACCAGTCATAAGGAGTTTACCTTGAGTTCTGATTTATGGAATGAAGGGAGAAGCAGTATAGCAAGAGGAGAGACAACATGGACCTATCTTATTCATGCTATTCTATTTGCAATTTCTAGTCATGATCTCACAAATATGATCCTTCTATTACAGTGAAATGCAGCTGCATATATCTAATTTCATAGTTCAGTGGACCAGTTAATTCTCAGTTTATCATAGGTAATCAGGCCACATAATCACTTCATAATCAGCTGCCCAGCCTATTGGGGTGCAGTAGCCAGGTAGACATTGCTTTGCTAATAGAAAATATCTGTTGTCTGAAGATGGAATGGACTTACCTGAAAGCCCAAGAATCTATAGCATGGTTCCCCTATTGGGGCTTGCCAGAGATTTAATGAAACATCCATTCCTGCCACAAACATCCCACTAACTATTGGATCTTGTGGGTCATGATGCCTCAGTAGTAGGGCAGCTCATATGAGACCAGAACCTCATGAGCAATGTTTTTCTCCAAGCCTTTTCAAGAAGTTCTAGGCCATTCAGGTGTATAGTTGGAGTGTGGCAGATAAGAGTAATCAAGCATCACAGTTTGTTTGGAAGTCTCCTGGAAATCTTAAGTTGCAGGAAATCTCTGCCTGGGATAACCAGATGGTTGGCTGCCCTAGAAGCATGTTACACATAAGAGATTCTACCAATACATCCGTCTCCCTGAGGGAGCAACTTTCTTCAGGGAGCGAAGAATGTTCCAGTATTTCAACCTCAGTTTGTTCCAACTTCAGGTAGCTGAACTATTAGACTGCATACCAATGAATTAAATCTAAAATTCTAGGGTGGGGGCTGTAGCTCAGTGGTAGATCCCTTGCTTAGCACAAGCAAGGCCCTGTCTGTGGTCCCCAGCATCACAAACAAACAAAATGTCTCAATGTTTATACATTTGTCAATATTTTGTGTTATCCAAGGCTTTTTAGTTCCCTTTCTTGGTCAAACATCCTTGGGCTTCATTGTCACATACAATTCCTTAGCTCGAATAGATGGATTAGATTCTACAACTCCTTTGGCATATAAATTGCTCTCTTCACATCAGGGCTTGTGCTTTTTATGTCTGGGCTAGGTTGGGATCGACAGCTTGTGGTAGCACTCAAGGCAATGTGGACGGGGAGAGGCATGTCCTCAAAAGCATTGATAACAGCTTGATAACAGGTGTCCCTGTCTTGCGGTCAATGCAATTTTTTTCTGTAAAAAATAGATTCCTCAATGGAGGAGGGATTGTCTCAGCTGTTAGGAATGGGTCAGGTGAAATTAGAAAGATCAAAGTCCTCAAGACACTTTTATTTGCCTAAATACCCAATTCACATGACTCAGGGTACCTGTCCTTCTCCAGAGGTTTTACTTCAGTGCAAGGGATAAAGTAGACTGAACTTCTAAAATGTATTACTACTCTGTAACCATTACAAAACCCAGCCATGGTTCTCAGACATATTTGCCCAGCAACTGCAGGAGATAAGGGATTTTTTCATAGTTGCTATCTAGGCTTTCTGACTGTCCATCCTCAGGCACAGATTTCCACTCCCTCTTCTCTGTGCTTATGCTCTCTAGGATTATGAAAAGATTCCTGGTGACTTATAGTCTTTCCTACTGACTGTTGCAGCCACAGGGAATAAGTGTTCCACCCACCTGAACTTGGTCAATGCTTGGCCCACTACCCCACCACCACTTGTACTTTATTCTCTCTGACCACCAGTAATCATTTCAGCAACTGTCCTGCCACTAAATTAAATGGGTTTCCAGAATTTTGCTTCGTTCTGTGGATTTTATCAGCACATTCTTCCTATACAGGGTTTCTTTCTTGGGGCAGGCCCGGGTCTATTATTATATCCAGCAGAAAAGAGATGGCACGCTCAAATTTGGCAAGATGCAGAAAATGTAGAAAAGATATTGTGTACAGAGGTATGGGTAGTGTTAAAAATCACTTTAAGATAAAGTGCAGGACGCTAGAATTGGTAATACTGGAACTGCTACCACTACGAGATCTGAAGGGACAAATGGAATGAGTAGTTTTTAAAACTTCAGAGGGGGCTTCCTGGTAGGGACCATTTTTAGTCACAGAATGAAGCCAGCCTGTGGCAACTGTATGAGGAGAGAGCTAGGGGAATAAATATCTGACCTCTTTCGGAAAGCTTCTGCACATCTCCCCATTGTCCAAATTCCATAGGGAGTTAGAAAGGCCACTGATGCCATCCAGTAAGTCAGACTCTCAAAACACTGAGCTTGGGGAAGATGATTGAAAAGTAAATCTGAGCCAGCAAAGAAGACATGCAGAACAAATGAGTCAGATTAAAGGGATTGGCATAGAAATCATGCCAATAGGCTCAATATTAAAGAAGAAGAAGAAGAAGAAGAAGAAGAAGAAGAAGAAGAAGAAGAAGAAGAAGAAGAAGAAGAAGAAGAAGAAGAAGAAGAAGAAGAAGAAGAAAAAGAAGGAGAAGAAGAAGAAGAAGAAGGAGGAGGAAGGAGGCTGGAGCTATGGCTCAGTGGTTATGGCGCTTTCCTGGCATGCACAAGTATGCAGGTTCAAACCCCAGCACCATGTATACAACAAAGTGTCAGAGCAATGAAGGCCACATCAAAAATTAAATAAAGCTGATTCTCTCTCTCTCTCTCTCGCTCTCTCTCTCACTTTCCCTCTTTATTAAAAAAAAAGGAAGGAAGGAAGGAAGGAGAGTAGGACGATAGGAAATGGAAGGAAAGAAGGAAGGCAAGCACAAGGGGGAGGAAGAGAGGAGGAACTAAATACTCAAATACTCAACTTTAGAAGGCACAGTGTACCCCTGAGAACAAGAGACATTTCTCAAACAAATATCTCCCCTGAAAGAAATAAAAGCAAAACATGAAAGCAAGTGATGTTGAAAACATACCTAAAGAAATGAAATGGTGAAGATTAAGGAAAAATAAAGCATGCCAAGGTCAAAAACCTGAGAAAGTGATGGGGGAAACTTGACCCAAAGAAGTTCTCAATATTTTTGTGAGTGAATAATAGTGGGGTTCCTTTTGATATAATCAGATGTGCATGGAATATAATTTGCTGCATTTCAGTTCCCAGTTCTTTTTTCCCTCCCTTCCTCCTCCTCTCTTCCCAGGTTTCCTTCCCTTCCTCTACTTTACTAGTCTTCCTTCTATTCAGTAATTGTTTAATTCTTGATATATATATATATATATATATATGTGTGTGTGTGTGTGTGTGTGTGTGTGTGTGAAATTCATTGTGGCATATTTATATCTGTATATAATATAATTTGGTCTATTGCATTTGAACTTCATTGTGGTATATTCATATATGTGTATAATATAATTTGGTCTATTGCATTTGAACTCTGCAGTTTAAAAATAAAATAATGAGGAGAATAAGGAGGAAGAAGAAAAGAGATGAAAGTCATTTTCAAAGATTAAAAGATTAAAAAAATGGAGATCAGGAAACAAAGATATAACATGTGGATGCTGATGCATAAAAAATAAATTGCCAAAATTATTTTCTAAATTCATTCAGAAGTGAATATACAGTTGAAATAAGAACACTGCTTTCTAAAAATGATACATAATGAGCTACTCAGAAAGATATACTGCTGATATTCCTTTTTTTAAGAGAGTGAAGGAAAGTGTGAGAAAGAGAGAAATAATTTTTATTTATTTTTTTCATCTGGTTTTTCTTTTTCTGACACTTAGTTGGGTATATGGTGCTAGGGTTTGAACCCAGGTCCTTCAGCATGCCAGGCAAGCGCTCTAACCATTTAGCTACCTTTCCAACTCCTCCTGATATTTCTAATATCAAAACTATGGAAATAATTTCAATGTTAAAACAGAAAAAAATACAAATGGATTTCTTTGCAGCAACATTAAAATTCAGAGATGGATAAAGTACTGTTAGAATCCTAACTCAAAAGTTAATGCTAATTGTGAACTTTACTTTCACAAAGGTAAGGTATTCACAAACACATGAGAACACAGGGAATCTGTTTGAGGGGTAGGGGTGTGTGTGTGTGTGTGTTTGTGTGTTAAGGGAAACTATCTGATGAAGGAATCCAGATAATCAAGTTGTGAGCAAACAAAATTCACAAACAAAAGTTCAAGTGGCTAAATACACATAACCAGTGGTGGGCACGGATTCCTTTAGATATGGATTTCTGGGCAGAGGCCATGAGAAGGTTCATTGCAGAGAGGAATGTAGATGTCATAATTCCTAAAAGAAAGGTTTCCAGTGCAAATGATAATTATGTGTCAGGGCCAAAAAATCAAGAAGTCAGTTTTTTAAACATTATTATTCATAAATATTATTTTAAACTAACAAATCAAGAAATAATAGTTTATGTCAGATATTTATAGTTGAAAATTAAATGCATAAGAAATAAATGCAAAATAAACGTACTCCAAGTCCCAATTATGTGTGTGTGTATCTGGGGGTGGGGGACAAGGGAGGACAGCCCATGCAGGAAAGAAAACAACAGAAATGTTAAAGGATAGATATCATACAAAATAAAACAAGACGAATTGAAAGAACTTATATTGTGACTACAAAGTCACCACTATTACAAATGACTTTAATTAACTAAAAAATAATGTTTGACTATATCCTGAGTATTACACTGCCAAAAAATAAAATACATAATAGATACATGTGAAAAAGGAGTGAAGCAAAACCAAAACAAAACAACTAAAAAGCTAAGCTGCAGTCCTAATATTAGTATTGGATGAGTGAAACTCAAGTCAAAATCTACTGAATAAAACCAAAAGGAGCATACATAATGTAAAGAATAACAAAAAATAGCAGAGAAATATCCTTTCTGATGTTTTTTAAGGGAGAGAGAGTCAATTTTTATTTTTTTCTTTTCTTTTTTTTTTTTTTCCTGACACTTAGTTGTGTATGTGATGCCCAGGTCCAAACCCACATCCTCATGCATGCCCTGCAAGTGCTCCCATGCTGCACATTACATTGTATCCAAACCCATAAGACAAAATCTTCTAGAAATGAAAGGAGCAATGGACGGAAATAAAAATTATATAAGGGACACTTGATCTCTCTGTTAAAGGGAAAATGAACAGAAAAAATAACCAAATCATAGATAAGTTTTGAAAAATGGTTAAAGTGGATTCATTAGATATACAACAAATTTAATACATTGAAAATACAGGATAAACATTCTTTTTAAAGGATATATGGATTATTGATTAGTATACCCTATATTAGGCTACAAAGAAGCTCATATATATTTTTATAATATGTATACAATAGTCCATATTCTTTGATCACACATAATGTAGCATAAAATAGAAAGTGCAGTTGAAAGTTTTGCCAGGAACAATTACACAGACTTGAATTCCATCTACTCATGAGGTTAAGGCAAGAGGATCACAAGTTCAAGGCCAGCCTAGACAACTTAGTGAGAATTTATGTCAAAAATAAAAATACTGAAAAACAAAATAAAACAAAATGAAAACCTGAGGATGTATCTCGGTGGTAAAGTTTCACTCCCCTGTACCAGAAAAAAAGTTAGAAACTTGTATTAATATACAATAGAATGTTATCATTCCACTTATGACAAGCTATGATAAAAATAGTTAAAATTTTACATTCGTATGTTTCATGAAACTAATACGAAAAATAGTAGATAATTCCTTAATATGTTGTATATATTCAAATTCAGTATCTTCTAAAAGATGAAATGCTACAAACACCCCTGTAGTAGTCAGTGTTCTCCAGAGAAACAACCAATATTATAAATGGATGGATGAATGACAGAATGTAGCTACAGTTGGAACATTCCAGTCTGGGGGACTGGAACATCTGGCGGCTGCCTGGTTATCTCTTCTCTACCTCTCGTCTTGTTCCCCACCATGCACCCTTTGCATGTGAGATAGTTTGGGTTTCCTTACAACACAGTACCCTCAGGGCTGCAAGATGGTTCATATGACTTCGGAAGTCATCAAGAATGAGAATTCCAGCAAGTGAGGTAGAAGTGCCATACCATATACTACTATTTGCTAATTATTGACTACAATTGAGTCTTAGCCCCACAATTTCACGTAAAGTGAATCAGGCTCTATTTTAGGAGGAAAATGACTAGGTTCTAGAAAGGGATGCACAAATAAAAATACATGGTAACCATTTTTTTGAAAATGAAATCCGTCACTCAGAAACCTCATTTGCAATTATTGGAAATCTTGAGAATTGATAAATACCATATATCACTCCATGAAAGGCTCATAAGTGTCTTTGATCTTCTGTAAAAATCAATAGTCCATGAAATCTGTCAACTCTTTGCAGTTAGTTGATACCTTAAAGAATTGACCTTCAGCTTCACCTCAGCCTGACTGTAATTGGTTTCAGTGTTTATTGGAAGTTAATTATTTACCAGTGTGATGAGGTAGCTTTGCCAAACCAGTTTCACTTTTTGACTCATCGTTAAGTATATTCTACCTCATTACTCTCTTGGCTTTGGTTAATATAAGCCCACAAGTTGAAACATTGCTCCCAAGTCAATTGCTCAATTTAAAAGGCAGAAAATGGCTTTGGTAAGACATGATGGGGATGATGAAGTGCTCCATGTATATCATTCTTTTTCATAAGCACCATGACCCTGACAAGCTTCATTCCTCATTAGGTATTGAAATATTGCCATCTTCATTAAGCTTGTTGTCAGGCATATCTGCTGAGGAACAATTTGCTATATATTTCCTGTCTACAAATTGCCGGTGGAGTCAGGCACTTGCTGCTAAGATGGAGATTCGATATGCAAGTTGAATCAGGCCTTACAGTCCACAATTAGCACTTCTAGAGAGGTAATATAAAGTCTTGGAATGGTGGCAATTTTGCAAATGTTTCTCTCTCAAGCTTCTGTTATAACTGTTGTTTACTTTGATTCTGAAGTGCGGCATAACACTATCAAAGAGAATAAACCTAAGTTTGAAGTATATTACATTAAACCTAAGTGTGTAGCATATTAATTATAAAGCAAGTGCACATACAACCATAGCCAATTATAAGTGATTAAACCTCACTGGCAAGCCTGAACCCCAGCTCCATATTTATTCATTGTCTGTGATACCTTCTCTTCCTTATCCCCTCATGTAATTATTGTATTGATTTTTATGATAATCACTCTCATGGATTTATGTATATTTTATGTATATATTTATATATATATATTTTAACCAATTTTGTTTGCAATCCTAAAATATAATAGCATTGCCCATCTTTAACTTTAATTGCAATACTATTGTAAATAACACTTTACACATTGATTTTCTTCATTCACCATTATGTTCATTAAATGTACTTATCGGCTTCAATTTTAAAGCACTCAAAATAGTGGGTAACACACAGTAGATGTGCAATAGATGCCAATTTTCGTATTTTCAGTATTTTAAAATACTTTTAAAAAAACTCTATGTTTAACCTTAAGGAGATACAAATTAACATTCTTTTAACAACACCTAAATTCAGATTTAGGTTCATTTGATTATTATAAGCCAAATTCACTTTTCCCCAATGCACTTTTACAAAAGTATCTCCAGAATCTGAACAAACTTTTCAAACTTTATGCTTATGAAGTTATAATGCCAAATAGATCAAGTATCTTAAATGAAAACCTATAATTACATATATTTTTTTTCCTTATTCATTACTCTTTCAAGGGTTAGAGTTTCCTGAGTCTGTGGTGGAGAAACAATCCAAAGAAATCACTTAGGTACTACTTACTAGGTACCTGGCACTATTCTAAGCATTTTGTACATTTTCTCATAGAAGATTCTGACTGCCCTATTATTGCTTGTTCTTATCATATAAGTGAGTATAAAGACAGTAAGCTAGGTTAAACCACTTGTCTAAACTGGTACTGCCAAGGGCCTGAGACTGGAACATTAATAATTTGTCTCATGCTTTTAGCCTGTACACTAAACCACTTCTGTTAGATATACACTCACTTTTAGAGAGAGTTTTCAGTAAAGCCTGTTGTGTCTGAGGCTCTTTTGTTTCTCATTAGTCATTTCTATGGTTCTATATAGGTCAGTTAGACTGGAAGGCAGTAAAGAAAAGGTCTTCCATAAGATGCAAAAATATGGCTGGCTAACCCAGGTCACATTGCTAACCTATCTGAGGGGAGCTGGTGTATGTCTTGGTGCCTTGATGGTCATTTTAGAGTTATCAGAATAGTCCTCATGCAACTAATCCATGACCTTCAAACAGAGCCAAACTCCTGAATGACAAAAACAGGGAGACTCCATAAGATCTTGTCAGTAATGTACCTCTAGCACGTTTATTCACTTTCTGCTTGTTTCCTTGTCATTCTTCGTATCAGAATTCTTCAAGACCCCACTGATTCTTTCTACCACCCATGCTTGATTTTCCCAACTCAGTGGTTAACATCCAGTTTCCTTCCTTACCCGTACATTAGTAGTCTTGATCCTTAATGCTCATATATACTGACCTTTTGGGCAAGTCAGCAACCTCTTTGGCCCTTAGTTTTATTGTCTCTAAAATAAGACATTTGAGCAAAATGATCTCCAATGTATTTTCCAGTTTCAAAATATACCTCCTATTCCAAGTTCTGGTAGTGTGGCCTCTTTGGTGTCATTAAAAAGCATTACCATGATTAGAAATAGCAGGAGAGATTTATTTTCAGATTTAAAATAAAGAAGACTAGATATATTTTGTGTCACTTTATGTTGGATAGAGCTTTACATACTTTAATATTAAGGATTGGACCCACTAGTGATGGACCAAGTGTCTAATTTAGTTATTTGGCTAACTTCTCTTGGCAGTTGTTGGCAAAGAAGCCATGTGCTATCTGACATAGCTATCATTTTATTTTGTAACACTTGCTTTAAGATTAGGTGGTTATTTTGGGCTTGGTATAGACAGCCTGTTTTAATAACCTAGAACAAAATAAATTTTGTTTATCATCTGAGTCTTTTGTTGTATATTATTCCATTAGATTTGCTAGTGCAAGGATTTTTTTTTTTAAGAGAGAGGGACAGTGAGAGAGAAAGAGAGAAACAACTTTATTTAGTTTTTCACATGGTCTTAGTTGCTCTAACACTTAGTTGTGTACGTGGTGCTGGGGTTTGAACCTGGGTCCTCATGCTTACCAGGCAAGCGCCGAAACCACTGAGCCACCGCTCCAGCCCCTATTCCAAGGATTTTGACAAGTACTAACAAAGAAGAGACATTAGATAATGTAATTTCATGATATATGGCATCACCCTGCTTAGTTTTAATTTCACATTTAGCAAAATGATGAAACATTAGGACAATATATATTGGAAAGTTACAGATTTAAAGATTTGTTAGGCAAACAACTGAATTTTTAAAATATTAACAATTTACAAAATAAGAACGATATCATAAGACAATGTAAAACATCTTGATGCAAAAAAACAGTTAAAGAATGATATAAACAGGTTATGGATATCTTGCAAGGCAGGAAGTTAAAAATATGAAATAAAGATCTTTACAGTAAATTCAGTGTAGACTTGGAATTAAGACTTTTCACCAACTCCTTTAAATCTGCAAGTATGTTACAACATTTATTTATTTTAAATCCCTAAAAAATAGTTTGTCATCACTCTATCTGCCACATAAATTAACCAAAAGCTGATATTTATTTTTCACAAGTGTAAATTCAATCCTTCGATTTCCAATTCCCATCTGAAACCAGAACCCCAGAATGAGTCCAAATGCCTTTTTTTTAAGTTCCATCTGCCTCAAGGGTCTCTAATAGATGTGGCCATTTTACAAGTTAAAGGACATTTTCCTGCTCAGTATTATTTGATGCAAAAATGCAAGAGCAATTAAGAGTTTCTTCTGCTTTGAGAACCCAGGACACAGCAAAACAGGGCATCCTTTTCATGAACTGCTAACGGTAGACAGGCTTTTAGGAAGAGTAATTTAAAATTAATGGGAGCAAGTCTTTGATGCAGTTAAAACTTCAAAGACATGCCAGGTTTTTATTTGTAATGAAAAAAAGAAGTTACAGTAAAAGAGAGTACACATTAAAGCTTACAAAATTGCCCCAAAGGGATGGGTTTGACACAGGAGTATGGTCAGGGGGTTCCCCTCCCTTGCTCTTTCTTTTACTCCCCCCATTCTCCTCCCTCCTTTATTCCATTCTTTCCTTTTTCACCTCCCTTTCTCTCATCTTTGCTTTCTTCTTCTCTTACTCCTTTTGTTTCCTCTTTTCTTCCCATCTTCTCTTTCTTGGTGTTGTAATGATTTAATTAACCATGGCTGAAAAACTAATGGTACCAACTCTCCAATTTGACAAGCTTAAAAAATAAAAATTCCCCTCACTTGGGAAAGATGAAAGTATTTTGGAGCATTTTGGAATAATTTTAGTTCACATGGAGGAGAAATTATTCACTAACTTGGCCAAGTATTTTTGGTTGACAAGATTGGGTAATCACATATTATATTTGAAATACTTAAGAACAATGAAACAGTTCCAAACAGAAGAAAAGAAGAAGGACCTAATACCAAATAGGTGAAGCATCTCCAGTTAGTGAGGTGGGCTGCGGTGCCCTTTCATTTAAACACAACATTCTCTTTAAATACAAGTTTAAATTGAAGTCATCATACCATAGTGACACACGCATATTCATGTTTACAGCAGTACAATTCACAATACCCAAAATATGGAACCAACTCAGATGTACCTCAAAGAATGAATGGATAAAGAAAATGTCATATATATACACAATGGAATTTTGTTCAGCCCTAAAGAAGAATGAAATCATGTCATTTGAAGGGAAAAGGATGGAAATTGAGAGCATTATGTTAAGCAAAGTAAGTTAACTTCCAAAAGTCAAGGAAGGGTCTGTTTCCTCTCATATGTGAAAATGAGGGAAAAAAGGAAAATTGGTAAGGGGAATCTTATGTATTTATAGAAAGGAAAATTAGCAGAGTAGAAGAAGGGGGAACAAAGCGAGGGAACAGGGAAGGAAAGGAGAGGTACTGGGAAATGAAACTGATCAAATTGTTTTAATCTTTTCTATGCATCTAGGAATATAGAACAAGGAATCCCACTATTTTGCATAATTATAATGCACCAACAGAATAAACAAATACAAGCTTTCCCAATTGAATCAGACTTGTTTTCATTAGTTTTAAATTATTTCCCTGAAAGTCTGAGACAAATTAACCTATTTCCAGGAAATTATTATTCACATCAATATTTAATAACATCATCTATACTTTTATTTTGAAATATATATATATTTATATATACACATTACACTGAAAAATTGCTATTATTTGAGTTTTACATTTTGGAAAGGTATGTTGGACACCTAGTATCCTTTTTTGTTTTAGAATCATTTCTGTTATAAGGCTTTTCAAAATTAAGAACTGTGTTAATTTATATAATCCTACATAGTATGCTACATAATCTTTAAATTATTTTAATTGTAATTTGTTCAAATTATTTTATAAAAGTTATAAGTGGAATTTTCAGCAGTCATGTTTCATAGCTTTATTTAAAGCCTTTGATAGAGATTAGAATGTTAAGCTCCATAAGACCAGGTATTTTGTTCTATTTACTGCTCCATCCCCACCACTGAAAATGAATGTCTGGCACATTATAAGTGGTCAATATAAATGTGTCGAATTAAAGTAACCAGGAATAAGCAATATTTTAGATATGGATATAAATTAAAAACTAGATATCACAAAATGTTGATAAACTTGAATTTTGTCTATCATTTTTCTACTTGTTGATCGTGCCACCTGAGGGTACATTTGGGAAGAAAATTAAGTTCTTGTAGGGTTTATAGTCTCCCAAGAAACATGACATCAAATGCCTTATAAATTAATGAAAACATGATTTCAAACTGCAATAACAGTTCTATAAGACATGGAAGGACGATGAAAGAAAAAAGAAAAGAAGGAAGGAAGCAAGGAAGAAAGGGAGGGAATTTCAGTCTTGAGTTTCAAACATGCTGTATTCAGGAATTGGCACTTCAGATAAGATCTGAAGAAGGAGTCATCATTATCTAGGGAAGGAGAGGGAGAGAAAGCATTTCAGGCAGAACAAGAATTTTGGTGGAAAATCTACCAAAGCTACTTCAAAGAAAGGAAAGAAAGCAAGTGAGCCTGGAATCTAGAAAGTGGCAGATGGTGGTCACCTTCTAAATTCTGGTTGATAATGTGTGTGGTTGTTTGGACTGGAAGGAAAGTCACTTACCCTGGGAGGGGGGACTTTGGCAAATTTGAATTCTCTCTTTGTTAGTCCCTGTGACCACAAGTGGGTATTTGATTCAAAGGAGGTCCACTCAGGGTCTCCTACCCAACAATCATTCATGAGGAGCTCTACCCAGTGGAAGCAGAGTTGTTTAAAACCGTGCTTCTCAAACTTGAGAGTCATCATTCTTTAGGAAGCATTTATTAAAGAGTATTGCTGGTCCCCACCTGCTGGAGTTTATGCCTCAGTGTGTGTATATTTAACACATACTCAATGAGGATCCACAGACCACCCCAAGAACAACAGGTTTAGGAAAACTAAACTAGATCCCTAAATGTTTTGGACAAGAGAAATCAGGTCATTAGGAAGTAACAAAATAATGTAGCCGACTAGAAGAACAGAGATCATATTAAAAATAAAAAAGGAAGAGAGCAAGTCTTTTCAGTCCCATTATCAATATGAGAGACTTATTTTCCCCTTCCAAATTGTAAGCATTATGCAAGTGTTCTATACTTCTTTAATCCTTCTTTGCCCATCCAAGTGTCTTTGCCAATATTATGCCTTGATGAGCAGTGCCTTCCACATTTCAAGAAGATCTTTCTTTAGTTTCTGAGTCTTTCATAAGTGTGTGATCTCTTTTAAGTTGTAGTAAATAGAAAAGGGAAGATTGCAAGGATGTCCACAAAAACAAAACAAAACAACAGCAACAACAAACAACAAATAGCAAAGTTTTCTCTTAAAATTAAGGAAACCAATAATTATTCGGTTAGCCATATTGTGAGACATTTTTGACCTATGATCTCATTCAGCCAGCCCAACAATATCTTTAGGTAGCTACTCTTTTTGGTAAGTACTTGCTTGATTAATAAATCTCTGAACTATGACTTTTTTTTAACTACAAAAACGTTATCATTGTTACATATGCTAATCATTCCCTTTTTGACATCATGCATATATAGTGTGGTGCAGTGATTCACAGCTAAGATTTTAAGGTCAGACATCTTGGGTTCAATCTCAGCCCCACAATGCCCAGCTTACTCCACAGAGTGCATGAAAGTTAAGCAAAGATCATATTTCTCAAACACCTTGAACAGTACCCAGGATTTAAGAGCCGGTATCAAAATGGATGATTAAACAAATAAACACAAAAGTGGAAAATTACCACGGTACATAAGAAGTTTGTATTTCTTATTAATCATGATAGGAAAAGAGCATCAATGTCCTATATGGTTTTGCACATTGAAAATATAGTGCAGTGCTTGTATTAACTCTATGTGGATAGAAATTAAGTAAAAGGAAATTAATTTAGTTTTTTTCAAAATATAATTACAGTGTTAGACCTCTGACATGACAGAATGCGGAACTCCGTAATGTCCCTGGTATAAATTGTGGTGAAAAAAACCCAAAAACCTATATATAGTCTCTAGAAATGGTGAAAAGTGAATACATCAAATGAAGAAATATTCACTCAACAACAACAAAAATCCATAAGGCTTGGCCAGAACAGCGAGAGCCTGTGGTATCTGAACCACTCTTTTTCTGTGTCCTTCTAGTTCAGCAACATGGAAACAACTGTCCAGCCTGTACAGCTAAAAAGCAGAGCACCCTCTTCCCTCCCCTATAGTTGAAAAACCACCTCTGTATGTTTAGAAAAGAGAAATTAGACAGACTAGAGAATCAGCCTCCCTACACTCCCCGTTCTCCTCACCCCTACCAGAAAAGGAAACAATACTTGAAAAAGCGATTTCTAAGAAATGCAGGGTTCTTCTTAGAAAAATACGGCCTAAAAGAGAAGGAAGGACTTAGTGACAAGAAAGGAGTCCCTGGATATATACAGCTGAATAATTTCAAGAGATACAAACTCTGTGAAAGGATGAACAGAAGAAAAAACATTCGACAACAAGAAAAAAGAAAGAAAAGAAGGAAGGGAAAGGAAAAGATGGAAAGAAAAGAAAAGAAATTGCCCCTCCTCCTATTTTATTTTTTGGCCTGAAATCTGGGGGTGGCAGGGACAAACAAATAATAGCAACAAGGAAATATTCTCCTAAGAATTGTAAACTTTAGGTTTGCCCTTCCTGGGATTTGGAGTTGGAATTAATGTATAATGAGGACAAAAAAGTAGTCTAAAAATGCCTACCTCCTCACAACCCAATTTATCTACCTCAATCCAAGAAAGGAATATTAATGTATTTCCATGGCAGTGATACCTAGTACCTGATGAAAGAAAACACCAACCCTCCCTGGAGGGACACATCTTCCAAACAGACTGCATGGGAGGCTACAAATTATTCCCTGCCAAAAATGAACTTGAAATGAAAATATAATTACAAAAATACATGCAGAATCAATCTGCATGAGACCCCCATGAAAGAATTCTAGAGAGAAATTTAAAAATATGTATGGTGACATGATTAAAGCTCTAAAATGATGAATGGACAATTGGTGAAAGAATACAAAGCACCGTAAAAAAATTAAGTACGCAGATGTGAAAACGCATCAAATAGATTTATAAAGACACCCACTGAAATAAAGACCTCAATCCATTACACAGCTCATTAGACAGAGCAATTAAAAATCATTAACAAACTAGAAGATATAATGAAATTAAAGTCACATAGAAAACTCATAGAAAAATCAGAAAGCTTATGATATATGAAAAGAAGAGGACAAAGTTCAATATATAGCTAATACAAATTTCTGGAAGAAAAACAGCATGTATGAGAAGAAATAGTCAAAGATATAAGGTCTAATCAAATACCTGAACTGTTAAAGGAACAAATCCTCAGATTAAAATTGAACAGTGATTTATTTATAGAGAATCTGAAATGGATTTGTGTTTTGTCAATCTATAGGAATCTCCTTATTAACCATGGAAAATAAAGCAAATTTCCATAAGTATAATGACCATTGGAGACAGCCTTCACAACAGCAAAAAACAGAAATAACTACCAAAATAAATAAATAAATAATAAATTTTTAAAAATGCTGTATTCTAAGTACTGAGAGGAAAAACATGTCAAACTGGAAAGAATATACCTAATTAAATTATCATTCAAAAGTAAAAGTGAAGACCAATGAAGATTAAGAGAGTTTAAAACTGTCAGACCTCACCTCATTGAGATACTATTTAAAGGATATACTTCAGACAAAAGTAAAACTGCATGCAGAAGAGAACACTGAGATGCGATCAAGAATGCTGACCAATCCAAACCTACCAACACAATATTGAAAAAGAAGCACAAAGTTGGGAGACTCACATTTTTCAATTGGACATTTTGTATAAAGCTATAGGAAGAAAGATAGTGTGACACTGGCCTAAGGATAGAGATCAGTTCACAAAATAGAGTCCAGAAATAAATCCTTACATTCACAATCAATTGATTCTCAACAAGGGTTTCAATACAGTTTAGTCAGGCAAAGAAGAGTCTTTCCTACATAAAGCGTTGGGACAACAGGAGAGCCACATGCGGAAAACTGAAGTTAGACCCTTATCTCCTACCACATACAAAAATTAACTCAGAAGAACTCAAAAGCTGAAATGTAAGACCCCAAAATACAAAATGCCTAAAAGGAAACAGATAGGTAAATGATTATGAGCTCAGATTCAACAATAAATTCCAAGATGTGACAACAAAAGTATGAGCAAAGAAAAAATGAATAAATTTTTCTTCATCAGAATTAAGGACCATTGAGTAGGATCCAATGGTATGTGCCTATAATCCCAGGTACTCAGAAAGCTAAGGATAAAGGATCATCTGAGCCCAGGAGTTCAAGGCCAGCTGGGGCAACATAAAATAAGTTTTCTCAAGAAACAAATAAATACATATATGCATGTGAAAGTTAAAGATAAATGAGGACCTTTGTATCTCAAAGAACACGCTCAGGAAAGTAAAATTGACCAAACTATCTTATAAGCATGTATGAATAAACCAAAATGAATCATAGTTTTTTATTTACATGGATTTTGATTATCAATGAAAAAATGCATGTGGATAAATAAAAGGAATGTCAGGAAAGTAGAGGAAAGGGAGCAAGGAGAGGGAAAGCAGAAGTACTAGTGAATTAAGTGGAGCAAATTATGTTATGTGCATATGTTAATATGTCACATGAACCCCACTATATGAATAGTTATAACATACTAGTGAAAACATTATTTTTTAAATGCTGTAAGATGACCCACATAAGAATTGGAAAAATAATTCCAAATCAATAAATTTTGTAAAGGACACAAAAGACTAAAAATAAAATTTAGAAAGATACAGTAAAATAAAAGCACATGTTAAGATAGCAGAAATCAATGCCCATATTCTACAATAACATGTGTTTTCCTTATAAACACCATCAGAAAAATGGCAGGGGCTATCAGATTTTATTTATGAAGAAATGCAAGCAGTAAAATTCAATAGATGAAAAAATGTGAGATTTGTGTGTGTGTGTGTGTGTGTGTGTGTGACTTTGTGTGTTTGTATTTGAAAAGAGCTTCAGTAATTCTACTCTTTATATTTACTCCCTTAACTAGCGTTTGGTCATGTTGATTCCAGCATGGCTATGTGGCTTGTGTTTGCAAATAGAATATTACATAATGTGATTCGGTTTCTTTTAAAAATACCTGTGCAATTGGGCTTGCTCTCTTGTTCCTCTTTGAAACCTTAGATGTTTTTGAATAAGAGTTTGGTTTGATGTTCAAGAGAATAATAATCCACATACAGCTGAAGCAATCGTTCTTAGAAAAGGATTCTGTAAACAAATCAACTACTCAAATAGCTGTCACATTTGAGAGAAGCATTCCTAGTCCATTAAGCTACCAGCTAGCCCACCAGGGGACCAGAGGTGCAAATGAGCCCAGCCAAAGATCCATGCAGTTGGCCCAGATTAGAACTGCTCAGAATTGGGCTGGAGCGGTGGTTCAGTGGTTATAGCACTTGCCTGGCATGTGCAAGTACACGGGTTCAAACCCCAGCACCACAAACACAATAAAGTGTCAGAGCAAATAAAGTTACATGAAAACTAAATAAAAATTGCTTCTCTCACTCTCACTGTCCCTCTTTCTTAAAAACAACAACAACAACAACAAAACACTCTCAGAATCATGAGCTATTTTGATGATAATTTTAAGACGTGAAGTTTGGTGATGGCATTTTACATAGCAAAGTTACATATACATACATACAATATTTACTATGCTAAGTCATTTTTTGTTCTTCAATTGATATATTTTTTGTGTGTACGCATCCTGTGTTCGTTTTTTTAAATGAGGTGTTAGGATGAAAGAAATTAAACAACTCTGTGATGTCTAAGGGATATGTGTTTATGCCTACATGCCATTATAAGAAAGCATGTTAATTGTTACGAAGAATTTACAAACTGAGAAACTTTCCCTGGAAATATTTGGGGAGAAATATCTGTACCTCATGGAGAGCATTAGAAGTCTTCCTGAGTAAGTCACCTTTCAGAGGAAAGTTGAAGGATGAATATATTTTGACAGGTAAAACTAGTGTTTGCAAGAGGCACCAGCAGGCAGTTGGGTGTGAATAGCAGGCAAGAGGAGCAGAGTAGTCAATGCCAAAATGCAGAAAAGAAGACTTATTTGAAGTAGCTTAGTTCTGTTGGGAAACCTTGTAAAATAAATAGAATGGAAAAGCTTAAGTTTAGTGGCAATTAAGTTATACAAAAGCCTTGCTTGCCCTTCTAAGGAAGTAGATGTATCATTGAACTCATCTACTTCAAGAAATAGAGAGGTGTGGGCAGATTCATGCACCAGCGAGGGAGCGCCAACAGTAGTGAGGGTTGGCCTCAAACAAAGGTAGCGAGGGGGAAGGGAAGCTGTTAGATTATCTCAGCATTCTCCATCACTTCGGGTTGGAAGAGGAGAAAGCAGACATTTGCATGGCCTGAGCATTAGGAGCTTATACTGGGAAGTCACCTAAACTTTTCCTGGTTGAGTTTCTTTGTGAACTGACAGTTGCTATAAGAGACTGTGACAAAACCAGTCATAAAATGGATTACTAAGACTGATACTTTCTTGGAGGAAGTATAGAGCGATAGAGCAGAAGATGACTATATTAAGCTGTTTTTCATTACTATCATGAAATACCTAAGACCAGGTAACCATGTAAAGAAAAGAGGTCTATGTAACTCACAGTTTTGAAGGTTCAAAGGCATGGTGCCAGCATCATGTAGGCTCTAGTGATAATGGATGGCACCACAATGGCAGGACCCCTGCAAAAGAGGGTGAGATCACCTTACCAGACAGGAAACCAGAGGAGGGTAGGAGACAGGCTTGCTCTTTTCTATTAACTTTCTCCTGAGAACTAATTCAGAGCCACATAGAAATACCTAAATCCCTTCAAATGGTAGCTATCCTACAGGGTTTTGTGTCTATGCCTGTGATCCCAACAGCTTGGGAAGCTGAGGCAGGAGGATCACAAATTCAAAGCCAGCTTCAGCAATTTAGCAAGGTTCTAAGTAATTTAGTGAAACCCTGTCTCACAAAATAAAAAGGGGATGTGGCTCGGTAGTTAAGCATGTCTGGCTTCAATCCCTGATACCAAGAAAGGAAGAAAGAAAGAAAGAAAGAAAGAAAGAAAGAAAGAAAGAAAGAAAGAAAGAAAGAAAAAAATAATATCAATCCCCAATAACCTAAGAACCTAGCACCAGGCCTCACCTCTTAAAAGTCCCACCACCTCAACACCGTACTGAGAACCACGCCTTCAACACCTTTAGGGCCTCAAACTGTGTCCAAACCATAGCAGAAACACAAGCACCTGAAGTGTATCTACAATATTTTTACTATTAAGCTAGATGATGGGCATATATTTATTACATTGTGATCCACCATTTATGTATGTGTGAATAAAAGTTGATTACCTAAGTGAACCCAGATGTCCCTTATGTCAGGGTCTATGTGCATATTAATTGCCATGTAACCACATCTTTTTCTTAGAGGTCCAAAGAAACCCTGTAAGAAGTAGGAGAGATGATGGAGTCAGTAAGGTCTTCTGAATTATAGACATAGATTATCAAGATGTTCTGAGAATGTGTTTGATTTTTAACATGGCCTGAAGATGGGCCACTGGCTTCCTTTAGAAAAATCTATCCCCATGTTAGGTTCCTAAGCCCCATGCTTTCTCTGCTGTCATGTTCGGCCACTACTGTGCCCCATTCCTGGTGACCACCCACACTCTTTTCCAACAGGACTCTTGTTCCCAGGATAAATTGAATTATTAGGGAATGAGTAAAACCCTAGAACAAGGCATTACTTCTGAATAACCAGGGATTTCTCAGAAACATAGTTTATAATTTGAATGATGCTGGTCAGACCAGGTGCCAAGCCATTCCTTTAAAACATATAACCCTGAATTTTCCCTTCTCTCCCAGCAGAATCCCATAATTTCACAAACAGGAAATAAAATGTTGTCATTCTCCTTCTATGGCAGTACATCAATGGAAAAAAAAAAAAACAAAAACAACAACCTTAGTTTTTGAAAAGCAGCTTTTATTCATTCACATAATCTTCAGTGCCCCTGGCCATGATCACTATCATCTTGGATGTGGCTTCCACACATTGTGTGTGCAATGCACTGTCCTCTGACAGAATGGGCACGGCTAAATGAAAGCAGTGTGGGAAGGTTGAAAGAAATGCCTCTCTATTTGAACATGATGTCTTAAAACAGAAGCTCTGTGGATTTCCCCTTGTTGACACAAAACCATACATCTCAAGACCTCACAGAAACATCTTCTCTTATTCACTATGCAGGCCCCAAAGGGAAGCCCTTCCTAGCTGCTCTTGCTGTCATATCTTGGCAGAGTTCCATTTAACATCTCAAGGAAATTTGACTCAGGCAATGGTTTAATAAATGCATTCAAGGTCAGAGAAAATATTTTCCAGCATTACTGTTGATCTCTTGGCTTACTGCTGAGAGAAGAGGAATTGTTAACTTCATTTGATGGTTAAAAGTCCTTTGTAGGCTGCTCAGAAAATAGTTTCTCTGTTCTCCTTCTGTCCTCATATTCTTAGGGTTCCAGTTTCAGTGGAAGAAGGGAAAGGCAACCTACACACACACACACTTTCTCTGTCTCTTTCCCTTTATTTCTCAAATGCATAGACATGAAAAACATACACAAATGTAAATTTACAGGATGCTGTATATTTTTTAAAGACCTCAAATTTCTTGAAAAAAAATATCAGAGAAGTCAAAACAGGGAGCTCTTTTATTAGAATCTAAAATAATGGTGGTTTCCCTTTCAATAGATGTATATCAGAGCACAGAGACAGAGACGTGACTTTGATTTCTTATGTTGTGTTAATTTATTAAGATATCTGCATTTCTGCAAAGTTATGAACCAAATCCTTTCCCATTCTCCTCTCTATTTATTCTCATCTCCGTGAGATTGCCACCTCTGTAACCTACACTTTTTCAACAGTTTTCATTAAAGAATTCTTCTGACCACTTACAATATTCTAGTGTGTATGTATAAGGTTAATCACTATTAGATATTAGGAGGAAAAAACATTTTATGTATGAGGACGTAAAACATGAGGCTCTTCCCTGTTTTTTAAAAGACTATCTGCATTTCTAAAAGATAAAGGCTGCTATGGTTTGAAGATAATATGTCTCTTCTGAAACTCACTTTCAAATTTGATTGCCATTGTGGTGGTATTGGAAAATGAGGGCTGTGTTAGTTTAGTTTTCATGGTTGTGACTAAAATACCTGGCAAGAACAACCTAGAGAAGGAAAAGTTCGTTTTGGCTCATGATTTTCAAGGTTTAGTCCATGGTATGCTGACTCCATGGTCTGGGCCAAAGGTGAGGTAGAATGTCATGGCAGAAGGGCATGGTGGAGGCCAGCAGCTCCATTCATGGAGGATGGAAGCAGACAGAGAAAGGAAAAGGTGCCACACGAAAGAATAACCCTTCCATGACCCAACTCCAGTGACCCACCTCATCCAACCAAGCCGTACCTGCCGACAGTTACCACCCGCTTAATCCATTCAAAGTAGGATGGGCCAATATGGTTACAACTCTCATGGTCCAATCATTTCACCTCTGAGTATTCCTGCATTTCCAAGAGCAGACACCTCATCTCTAAACCTTAACAAGAACTTTATGGGGAAATTATGTTGTTGAAATGGATTAATTCCTTTTACTTGGGAATGAATTAACTACCACAAGAGCCATTGTTTTAAAGTGAGTCCACTCCAAATGTTTTCTTGTGCATGGGTCGGCCTTGCCTGCCTTTCTGCTTTTGTGCTATAGTTATGACACATCACAAGACCATCTCCAGTTGTAGCTCCTTGGTCTTGGATTTCCAGCCTCCAGAAGTATGAACTTCATAATTAAATGACCTTTCTTTATAAATAACCTAGTCCCAGATATTCTGCTGTAACTATAAAAAAACAGAATAAGAAAAAGTTATGAACATTTAATGATAAAATTGCGTAGGTATTTTCATATAGCCCTCCCCACACCTTAATGTTTACTACCTTTGTCAGGTAATAACTGCTGTAACCACACATTTTAAAGGAATAATGATAAACACCTAATGAAAATTCATTTCTACTTCCAAAATAGGTCAGCTACCTTGGTAGACAGCTTTTCTCCAGGATGTTACAGGGAATCAAGTTCTGCCATCTTGTTCTTCCAACATCCAGTTCAGACCAATGAATAATCAATTAACACTGGAGAATCACCTGTGAAAATTTTTAAAGAAGAGTATCTCAAAGTAGTGAAGATCCTATTCCATTGACTTGAATTTGGTCACATGGCCACATGAAGAATAAGGAATTCTGGAAATGTGCTCTAGCAGTGGGCTCAAAACGTCAACACGGGTTTAAAAGTGGGCTAGCCAGTCTCTGCCAATCGTACTATCTGTTTAGAAAAATCCCTTTAGCCATACTTGAAAGTTTGTTGGTTAGCAACAAACCTTAAATTTCCTTCATCTCAAAATGTCTTCGTTGACCCTTCATTCCTGTAGTGTGTTTTCACTGTAGGTAGAATTTACAGTGGATAGGTCCTTTCAATATCTGAAAAAATATTCCACTTCCTTCTCTAGCCACCATGATATCAAATGAAAACACCCTGCCATTTAAATTGGTGTTTCCCTACAAATAATGTGCTGTTACTCCAACTGCATTCATGATTTTTTTTCTTTGTCTCTAGTTTTCAGAAATTTTGATCATGATCCCTCTTGTCATGTGTTTTCTTTGATTTTATCCTCTTTGGGGTTCACTCAGCCTCTTGAATCAATATGCTTATATCTTTGGGCAGATTTGGTAAATTTCCAGATTTTAGTTTTTAAATCCCTTCTTTGGAAGTTCTACTCTCTTCCTTCAGTGACTCTAACGGTATGAATATAAGCAATTTGTCTGGTCACATATTTCCCTGAGTCTTTGTTCATTTCTTTCCAGACTCGTCTCTCTGCTGTACAGTGAGGGTAGGTTCTGTTGATCTGTCTTCAGGTTCACAGACTGCATCCTTTGTCCTCACTCATCACGAAGTTTTTGTTTCAATGATCATTTAACAATTTTTTTTCACTTATAAAATTTCATTTGTTCTTCTTTCTTTTTTTTTTAGACTCTTCCAAATCCTTGCCAGAGACTACAACCTCTTAAGCATCTATGGGGATCATCAATGGTCCCATTTTGGTTGTGATTCCTAGGAGCCACTGGGATCACATGTATGTGCCACCATGCCTGGCTCTGGTTGTGTTCTTCTTAATTATTGATAGAATGATTTTCTGTCATATCCTAGACATTTGGGGCATTATGTTACAAGACTTCTATTAATTCTCTTTTTAAATTAAGCTGTGAAGCCACATGCTGCAGAGTAGCTTAAGGACCACGTGTGTAGGCTGGGGTGGGTTAAGGACAGAATTGCTAACAGGTTCCCAAGTGGTACTGATGCTGCAGTTTGAGGGTCAATGAAGAATAAGTCCTTAATTAAATTGGAAGAAATCTGCATTTCCAACTTGGGGGCTTTCACTTTCTCTCCTGGGCCCTATTAGAATCATAAATATCCATTGTTTCAGTTTCTCTGGAGAACCCTGACTAGCATACCCAGAGAGGTAAACAATAACACATTATATTGAGTGTCTGCTATAAAAGCTTTAGATGCCCTGTTAAAATTTCAAAATTATTCTATGAGATGAAAATTAATATTTCTGTTCTTTTAAGAGAAAGAAGGGCAGTAAGAGAGAGGAGAGAAGCAATTTTTATTTAGTCTTTCATTCCTGTGACACTTCATTGTGTACATGGTGCTGGGGTTTGAACCGGTGTCTTTGCGCATTCAGGGCAAGCACTGTAACCGCTAAGCCACTGCTCCAGCCCCATATTTCTGCTTTTAAAAATGAGAAAACTCAGTTACAAAAAGGCTTAGTAACTTTCTGGTAAGGCACTCATACTTTATTTGAATTCAGATGTGCTGCCTTTAATGTCTTTTAACAACTACCATAAAGAAGCTTCATTTGAATTCATAACTCCTTGGTAAAGCTAATGACACTAGAGTTGTGTCATCTTTTTCAATAAGCTTTTTCAATAAGTTTAAGTCATGAGCACAGGTTCTAGGTTCTGTGTCCCCAGGTTCTGCATCATGTTGATACCTGGATGAACTGTACATTGTTTCTGACCTAGAGAATAACTTGATGTGGAAGCTCATCCCTTAACTTTTTTCTTGTATTTCCTGAGTGCAAACTTAATTATCAAAAGATACTTGGGGACTTCATCACTATTGATGAAACACAACAAAAGGAAAATTCTCATTTTTGTATTATCTTCTATAATCATTTGTGGATCCCTTGGTTTACACTTAGCATTGCCAAGTAATCAATAAGTATGCTAAAGTTTGTTCCTTATCCTTTCTTTTTTTCTGCAATCAGGAAAATATAATTCTATGAAATACACTAACTCCTGGTAGCATTCACATACTTTCAATGAAGTATAATTAATGTTTATAAAGCAATTAGATAGAAGCATAAATCAAACCATATTTAAGGGACAAATTGTTCAGAGAAGTGATTTTAGGACATGCCAACTCTGGAGCCAACAGAATCAGAACTAAAAAGGATGCCTGAGATTCTTTTTGTGCATTATTTTAGGCCAATGTTTCTCAGATGCTACTAGGTATCAGGACCACCCAAGGGCTTTTAAACACGAATTGCTCACCCTCACTCCCAGAATTTCTAATTTAGGAGATCTGGGATGCAGTCTGAAAATCTGCATTATTGAAGCTAATGGTCTGAGGATCACATTTTAAGAACCATTGATCTATCTAGGCCTTTCACACTGTCTGAATCTGCTAGCACCTTACACATTTCAGAAATCAACTTATAACACCTGCTGTTAGCTTTGAGGCCTTTAGATTTTTCTTTCACCTTCTTGAATTTTATTGCTGTACCTGCAACACATAGATCCTAAAAACAAACTCTAGGTTATGCCACTTCAAAGAAAAATATGGTGGTGGAGCAGAAAACTGACTTCCTGGATAAAACCAACATTGGATGTTCTGTTGGAAAATCGTTCAATCTTGGAATTATTTTTTATACAAATCCAACATCAAAGTAAACTCCAGGGTTCTGCTAGATTTCTTCTTTCTAGTAAGAGATGAAACGTTTGTCTGCTGTCATTCTCTTAACATGATAATTAGACAGAATGATAATACATTTTTCCTAGTGTTTATAATCCTTGATCATATATTGTAATCATAAATATAGGCCACAGACTCTATGACTTAATTACAACCTTGATGGTAGACTGATAGAGGAAACTCCACACTATCCTCAGGGTAGATAAAGAATTTTTTAAACATACTTTAGAATCAATCTATGGCAAACATTTAGAAATGTATGGAGGTGTTGATACTCAATCTAACATCATGATTTGAACATAACACTGCTTTACGTATTCTCCCAGTTCACCTTTATCACATCAAATTCTTCAACTTTTTTCAAAACTCAGATCAGGTCTATTCAACCCATTGACCAATTACTCCTCTAATTGATTCCCATTTATTAAACAGATTCTATATATCAAGCTCTACACTAGATGGTGAAGATATACAAGTGAGTAGGTAAAGAAAAGAAAGGCCCGGTGGTGAAGGAGATAGACTTGTATGGAGTTATAAAAGTAGAAAAGTACTGTGCACATTTTCACTCAAAGGAAAACAGTGGACACTATCTGTTTTTATATTATTCTCTAAAGTATAATGTGAGATCATCTTCTGCTAATACAAAATATTTCACATGGCCAAAATATATTTCTCAATGAATGGTAAAGCAATAATTGATTTATATCATTAACATTAAACTCATCCTATGTAAAGCTTAGTTTTAGAAAACTCCTTCCTTTTAATGTAAACATAAAAATATGGCATCCAATAGGAAGTTACCCCAAATTCCAATAGTTTGAAGAGTCCAAGATATAAACACTCTGGAAAAACAAAATATATGAATAATGTAGGAGACACACAGAGGAAGTTAGATGATGACCAGGTACTTCTTTGGACTCTGCTTTCCATCATTATCTACAAAAAATAAAAAAGAAGAAGAAAGAAATAGCTGAAAAGACTTGAAAGTGTACCAGCTTTTTGATACTAATTTATTAAGTATTTAAAAGATATACAGCATAATGATGTCAAGCTACCTTGCTGGTGGTTATATGGATAAGGACTGTTTCATAAAGAGCTTGAAGTCATGCAATCTTGTCTTTCTGTGCTAATTTTTCTGCAGTGGTAAGAAATACTGGGATGGAAGAATGCTTTTAGATATTGTAAAGTACCATAATGATAATCATCGGCACTTCTCTTGCCTCTGGAACATGTCAACAAGATAGCCAACGTCTGCCTCATGGAGGACAGTGACTGGTGCAGTGCTATTGCTCTCAGTTTGGGTCACCCTCAGTCTCTGGTGATGGCTTCCTGTCCCAGCAGTAATAGATCAGAGAGACGTGCAATTATTAATCTGAATCCAGCTTTCTCTTCTGTAAGGTCTGCCTTTCGATTCCAGGCACTCAGTGATTCCTCTAAAATTCTATAGACTTTCCCTCTCAGGGATTGAAATTAAAATGGAAATTCAAGAGTTTCACCTGTGGATGAATCGTATCTGAGCTGATAATTTCATTCTTTAAGAGGTAACTTTGAAGTTTTTATTTTGCATTCACATTCTTCTATTACTTTTAAAAGCTATGTATAAGAGTCTCTCACTTATTCTGAAACAGGAGATCAATTCCCTAGAGAAAATACTGAATTCAAAGGAAAGAGTTCCTCAGAGAAATCAAAATGTATGTTCTCAAAAGCTTCTAATGAAAAAGTTCCTGAACTGTTCACTGGACATACGCATCTCAGTAGGAATAAATTAAGAATAAATTATTTTATGACATATTGGGTTTATGACTTAATGTTAGTACATTGAGTTTGTTTAAATCTTTTAGTTGCGACAGGGGCTGTGGTGCACACTTGTAATCCCAGAAACCGGGAGGCTGAGGCAAAAGGATCGCACATTCTAGGCCAGCCTGGGTAACTTAGCAAGATCCTGTCTATCTCAAAATAAAATTCAAAAATGTCTGGGGGTAACCGAGTCATATAGTGCCCCTGGGCTCAACCCCCAGTACCTATGTATTTATTATCTATCTACCTATCTATAATCTATCTGTCTATCATCTATTATTTCTCTCTCTCTCTCTCTCTCTCACACACACACACACACACACCATTAGTTGCATATTAGAATATACAATGATGTCAGTCTGAAATAAAGAACAATGCTATTGAAAAGCAAATAATGCCTTATCACACATCTGCTACAAGTTGATACGAAGATGGGAAGAACCTAGGGCTTTATGAAGGAATGGACACTCATTGGTAAAGGAGAAATATAGCAATTACAAAAAGCTGATTTAATCATTAGAATTATATAGGCAAATAAGACCATTAATATGGCAGCAATCTAACGAATATCAAAAGCCCCTCAGTTCACAAGCTGGCACTTGTCCATTTTGTTTTTTGCTTCATCCTCTCGGCCAAGACCAGGTGCTAGAAGATCCACTCTCCTTACCAATACTCAAAAGCATCATTTCTTCATTTAATTATTTCTAAAGTTCAAATGACCAAACTTTCCAGGTATATTAAAAAGAAAAACTGAATCTCAGTGTTGCTATTCAAAATATTCTTACATATGTTTCCAGGTAAAGGTCCTCAGTATAATTTATGCTACAGTTTAGTGATCCCTACTATGTGTAAGAGTACATGTGTGCATGCATAACTACTAACACAAGCAACTGAACAGTTTTATTAAAGGAACTACAATCTTTATCTGACATATGTCTTACAATCAATAAATGACTGAATTCAATTAGAAATGATGTTATTTGATTTCAAATTCCATGTCTTACCCTCATCCATCCTTTGCTATGAACCTTCCCTACCTAAAACCACAAATTCTCTAAGAAATCGTCTTTATCACATTTTCACTATTAATCAAAAACAACAAAAATCATTAATGGAGATATTTCTTTTCTTTAAAACTTCATGCATTGGGAATCTATAATTCAGATATGCAAAGACCCTTGGTTATTCTGTTCCTCAGGCTAGAATTACCAAGAATATTAAAACCAAAATGTCATTTTTTAAATTAAGGAATAATGAAAGAAAAATGGATGATCTTACTAGTCATTCTACAAGAGTGTGATGTGCTGTCTAATAAGTGACAAAATCCAGAGCATTTCTCCACTTAGTCTGTGTTTATTTGCCTTTTTAAAACTTTTGGAGATTTAAGAGTCAAAATAAGGTAAAATTGACAATACAAGATTAAAAATTAGATGAGGAAGGAGGACTATGTAAGATATGACAGATTTTCTTCAATTCTGGTTTCTTGGGGGTAAGCATTTACAGGTTGCACAGATCAGTGAACTTGGGATGGAATGACAAATCTCAGAAACATTAACAATAATTTAATTCTTGGAGTGAAAACTTTTATTGTTTTTTGGGGTTTTTTTTTGTTAATGTGAGAGAGGGAGACAGAAAGAGATAATCAATTTTATTTTGTTTTTATCCTTCATTTCTCCAACAGTTATGTATGTGGTGCTGGAGTTCAAACCTGGGTCCTCAGGCATGCCACACAAGTGTTCCAATCGCTGAGCCACTGCTCCAGGACTTCGGAGTGAAAACTTTGACCTGAATATTTCCTTCATTTAAGCTCTCCAAATGTAACATAAGTCAAACAACACCCTTTTCTTCTTCAAGGAGTTATAACATTTGAAATTTTCTAAAAAAGTCCTCATTGTTTCATGTACAATTGAAGAACTGAAGAACTGAGGCAAAAATAAATGAGATTTGTAATAATATGATCTCACTTGACTTGACTTTGGTCTTCCATTCCCTACTAGATTTTTATTGATGATGCTAAGGACAAAAATATTGAATTTATAAAATGAAGTCAATGGCAGAAAACAAGGCTTATAACTCCCACTGAATCATTTAAATAGTCTTCTTGTCATGAAAGAAGTCAGTGTCTTCTTATGTACCTCCTGTGACGTTCTCTGCCAAGAATTCTCTGCAGGACTAAGGACCTTAGGAAGGAAGAAGGACCCACCCTGCCTCTCCAGTCTCACTTTGTGCTCCACCTGCAGGGGGCACTCCAGGCAAATTGGACCACTTGAGTTTCACTCAATGTGCTACGATCTTAATTACCCTGTTATTTTGCACTGCATTTTATTATCTCTGCTCTAGATTTTTTTTTATTCATTCTTAGCCATCCACCACCTGCTACATTTTGCTTGTTTGTTTTGTATTTACCATCTGACACAGCTGTCACTAATCCTTTGGGTTTAACTCCTTCTTAACTCTTCCTCCTGCAGTGGAACATCACGAATAACACTATTTTATTTCTTACTATAGGATCCAGGAAGTACATTGTGGGTAATAAAATAATTGAATTTGGGATTCCAAAGAGCTATCAACATTCCTGTATTCATTGGCATACCATTCACAATGTGGAAGATGTAACATCTAAATGCCTAATAACAAACACATGAACGGATAAAGAAAATGTGATGTATACATATAATGGAATACTATTCAACCTTAACAAAGAAGGACATTCCGCATTATGTACAATATTGATGGACCTTGAGGATATTATGCTAAGTGAAACAAGCCAGTCAATAGAAAGAGGATACTTCTTGCTTTCATTATAAGAGGTATATAAAATAATCACATTCATAGAAGCACAGGGAAGAACGGAGCATTCCAGTGCTTGGAGGGTGGGGGGAAATGAGATGTTACTAATCAAGAGGCAACAAGTTTCAGTAAAGCAAGATGAATAAGACTTGGAGAAACACTATACAAAATATACCTCTAATCAACAATAATTCGTTATACACTTACAAATTGTTATAATGATAGATTTCCTGTTATGTGTTTTCTCCAACACAATAAAGCAAAACAAAACCATGAACAAAGACTTTTATCTCTCTCAAAAAACAGCAAACTCCTTAAAAGCCAAGATGATTTCATGTCTGTTTCTTTCCCTCAACCCTTACAATGCACTCAGCATATCATAAATCCTCAAAGATATTTGCAGAGTAAGTGGAATGATTTCAAATAATTTAAGCTTCTACATTATTATGCCATGCATTGTTGATAAAATGGTCCTTTTGACCTATCATGGGGAGAATTTGGGCATTGCTTTGTTTTGCCAACTCATATATTGATTTTAAGGGAAGTGTATTTAAAGCAAATATTTTTGTGCTATTAAAGAAGAAACAAAATTCTCCTATTTTAAGTAAAAACTATGTTAAAAATAAAATCAGAATTCAATTTGAATAAATTTTCCTTAAATTTCATAATTATCTTAGGAGATAACAAATAAAGCATAAAGATGTTTTGCCCTAGGTTCGGGAATGAAGTTGGTATACACAGTGAAATGCCTGCCTTCTCAGTTCTACGCCAAAATCAAGACCCATACTCTGTGGTCCAAATTTCTACATGTGTCTCAGGGAGAGGTGCTGTATCTCCACATCTATTCTTTAGCCATAACTTGGAGGAGCCCCATGGGGAATTATTAGGCAATAAAATTCAGAGCAACTTTCTAAGCCTGAATCATGCTGAGACTTTACTCAGACTGCCAAGTTCAAGCATGGTTCCTCTTGCTAGAAGAGTTTTACTATTGCATGGCTACTGAGTCATTTCCTCCCTCTGGTATGGGCACTACTTCAAACAGTACTTCACCTGACCCTCTCCCAGTGGAGGGGAGCCACAACATCTTCTAAATGGAAGACTGCTAAGCCTGAATGGCATTGATAATGTCCCTCTAAGTTGGCCTTCTCCTCTCAGAATTACACTTTAAAGGGAGCAATGTCCAAAGTGTTTAGTCCTGTTCATTTAACTGGTTGTTTGCTTCATCTGGATCCTTATCCTACAAGAAAGTAAAACTCAGGCTAAGGAGTACATGTGTTTGTAGAACGAAGAATGAAATGTCTGTGATATTTGAAGGGGAAGTGAGCTGGTTGTTAAAGGCTAGTCTATTTCTAGAGTCTTATCTTTGAAAACTCTTGTTCTTGCATTTCTTGGAGTAGGGATATGGGTGAAAGAGAGAGCATGAGCTTTCTGAATGCCAAAGTCAGGCCATTTTAAATCTTGTCACCACAGAAAAATTCTATCACAAGAAGGTAAACAAATCAATTTTAAATATGGCAAAACAAAATTGTTATAAATAAAAGAAGTTTCCCTTGCCTGAGAAGCTGGTTCTAATTAAAAAAACAAAAACAAAAAACAACAACCCACCATAATTCTGCTGAGTGTTCAGAAACAACTAAAAATTGATATAAATATGTATTTGTTATTGGATATATAAAGGAATAAAAAGTAAAGCCATTACACATTCAATTTGAGTATAGATTAATCTAAATTCAGTATAGACTAATTAATCATTTTTAAATCATGTTATATGAAGTTTGAAAACTGGAAGTCTGAAAAAAATTATATGGTTAATCTCCCCACTACACCCCCTAATAATTTAAAAACATGAATTACAGTAATATAAAGTACAAGTTCAAAGCCAGTCTAATGAACTGAATGAGGAACGTATTATGGTGTAATAAGTGCCAACCCTAAGCTGGGAATAGGGAGTGGTGTGTTTGGTAGCTTCACTTGAAACTGTTAGAACAATATCTTAGTGAAAACAACTTGAGCAAAGTATATTGACACCACATAACAATACGATTATTTTAAATACCAAGTTTTGGTCCCAAAACATTTTGGTTATAGTCCAAACTCTTATCATTGTCTTTGGATTCTTTAATATCTAGATGCTATTAGTTTGAGTTCTTATTTTATCCTCTGTGAAAATTCAAAGCTCCTCCCAAGATTACTATGATTTTTCTAAGGAGCCTAACATATTAGGGAGGGCTTCACATTCTAAACTTTGGATACTTTGGGTTTGAGTTATTTAATTTCATCTTTTTTTTAAGTCAGCCTACGAGGAAGACTACTTTGTCCATGATGTTTACCTGGACGACATAACCAAAGATAGTGCACAGAGCCTGTCCCACAGTCATGCTCTCTGCATGACTAACTGTATTAAGAGGTGCAATATCAGAGAAATGCTAACAGGGCAAGGTAGTTGTATCCAGAACTTGGTCTCTAAGGATAACCTTCTATTTGTAGCTTGTCTTAGCACATTTCCTTACTGTCCTTCATCATTTAGCAAATATATCTGTCAGCATCTTATTTGAAGCTAGGTTTCATGAGAAATGAAGGTTTATTCAGTATACAGACTTTGTTTCTTGAGAACTATTACCATTCCTTGAAGTATTAATTGGGACTGGCACCCAATTTTTTAAAAAGAAATGACAAGTTACAATATTTATACCCCTGGAGAAAAATCAAAGTATGCAAATCTCTCAGCTGGTAATAACTTAAACTAGAGATCTTCTAACTGGTAACTTTTAATAGCAGTTAAGGCATAAATATCTTGGAAGCAGAGTTGGTACCATCATGCCTTGTGAATTTGACATTTCTTTTGTTTTCTATAACCCCACATACTCTAAAACAAGTACAGTGCTCTATGAAACTCAGCTGGAAAGCAATAGAAATTAACTAAGGAGAACTCAGTAGATGAGTTTAAACCATTGGTTATACTTGACAACAGTCATATAAAGGTGGATGCCACTGCACTCCCTACTCACAATATTCAATTCAAATCTTAGCTTTCATTCTGTGAGCAACTAACTGGGTTAACTGACATTTCTAATTCCCAACCCCAGTAGTCCCCTATTAATTTCTATGTATCAAGATTTGAGTCCTTGATTAAATCCAAGGCTGCAGAGCCTTGGCAGTGGGGTCTGCCAGTACAGTACTGACTAACTGCACACCACCCCAACTCTTGGAATGTAGCCAGGCTAGGACAACCCAGATCATGAGCTTAGGAAATGACATTCATGATCTGTAAACCAGGCATGAGCTAAAGTATTTTTGACATATATGGTTAACATCCACTTGAAAATGATATAAGATGAGTTCCAGCGTGAGCTGTAGCACTACGGGGGGTGTTATAGGTGAGATGACATTGCAAGCGTGTGCTACATTCAACTTTCAGTGATGCCTTCTATTCATCTCCCTTCTGAGGTCCTCAAACACCTGACACCCAACTGCTACAGAAGTCAGGAGACATAGATATCTGCAGCCCCAAAGAAGAGAGATGAAGGTCAGCAAAACAGTGTCTCAAAGCAAGCATTATGGATGGCTTCCTAGAAGCTCAGGGCTTCAGCTTCAAAACTGAATTTGTACTTTCAAAGAGTTCCAGGCCTGATATGAGATCACAATCATAACCTTAGTGTACTTAGATACAATTCTTCCTCTAGTTGCTCCACAAGCCACACAACAGAGTGTGTACTTGAATGACACACAGACCCCTCAAGGGGTGAGCTAGATAGCTTCCTAGGCAGATATCAAATTTTGGTCGAGTTGGCCAAAGTAAAGTCTTCTCAAAAGTCAAGTCCTCCTAATCCTGGACTGTAAGCCAGGTATGCTAAGCATTATCACTTTCTGCATGGTACTGTACTTGGATACACGTTTTTTAGGGTTATGAATATGTGGACAGTGATTGCGCACAGATTCAGTTGCAGACAGACAGTGAAGTTCACTCAACAGCTGTAACTGTACCTCTTATTAGCTAGACAGAGAGGCAGAATAAAAAAACTGTGGGAAGTTAAAATATAAGAAGGTAAGAGAAGGGATAAGGCTCAGTCTGGACTTATTCTTTATCTGATTAAGGATGGAAGAATCCCTCTGCACAGAAGTGTGGGACAATTCTCTATTTTGGAAAAGGCCTTGAACCAGAAACCTGGGTTTGTTATGACCAGCTCTCTGGTCAGTACTATCAGGGCACTAAAACAAACTGGTTTAGATACTGCTCTGCCTATGACAAAGAGATAACCAAAACTTTTTGAAATATCTTGCCAAAAAATATCTTTTATACTTTGATCCAATAGTTTACAGTTGAAGCTAAAATTTCTCAAGAATTCCCCCGCCTCCCTGTTGAGTAGAAAGGTAGATAAATAGGACTACTTCACTCTTCTCACCATTCTCTGGGAAGCTTACCAGGAAGAGCTTTCTCTAACATTGATTGCTTTATTGCATACAGGTAATTTTTAAATCCAATATTTCAAACAGAAAATCAAAATATGACACACTCTGTGTCTCTCAAAACCACATGGTTGCCTTCAAAGCATATGCTGGAGTGAGGCGTGTGTGTGTGTGTGTGTGTGTGTGTGTGTGTGTGTGTGATTAATGTAACTGCAGAGCCATTTGAAGTCAAGGCCCTAATGAAGGAGATGACAGTGAGATAGGGGATCCCATTTTCTATTTACTATAACTAAATTCCTGAAGCCAGGTATTCACAAAGAGAAGACATTTATTTAGTTATTTTATTTAATTTTGGAGACAAAAGATTATTTAGTTTTTACCGAATTTTGTAGGCTAAAAGTGCAAGATTGGGCAACTTCATCTGATCAGCCTCTGGTGAGGGCCCTCTTGAGTACATCTTAATATGAGAGACAAGTAGGAAGGGAGACAGTTCATACTGAAAAGCCAAGCATTTTGCCTCACATTAGAACAACCTTCTCTCTTAAGAAGTAACTATGATTCCTCAGACAAGGGTCTCATATCCAGAATCTATAAAATCCTCAAAAATGTCAGCTACAAAATCACCAACAGCCCAATTGATAAATGGGCGAAAGAGCTAAACAGAGACTTCTCACCAGAGGACATTGATCAAGCCAATGAATACATGAGAAAGTGCTCTAAATCATTAGTAATCAGAGAAATGCAAATGAA
>PVKS010018903.1:0-39296 GCA_004027875.1 Aplodontia rufa
TAATTTAACAAATTATATAAAGGTTCTTTACAATGAAAACTATCAAATATTAAAAGAAATTGAAGACCTGAGAAGACAGAAAAACATTCCATATTCTTGATTAGTCAGAATTCAATATAATTAAAATGGTCGTTCTTCAAAAGCCCTATAGAGATTTATCGCAGTCCCCATCAAGAAGCCCAGGACAGTCTTCATGGATGTAGAAAAAGCAATTCTCAAATTCACTTCTAATAACAGGAAACCCAGAATTGCCAAAACATTGCTAAGAAAGAAGGAGAAAGCAGGAGATGTCACAATACTTGACCCGAAATGATACTCTGGGGATACAATAACAAAAAGAAGTGTGGTACTGGTATCAAAACAGACATGAAGACTAATGGAAAAGACTAGAAGATACTAAGACAAACCCACAAATGTTTAACTATCTGATATTTGACAAAGGGTGCAAAAATATAGTGTGGAGGAAAGACAGCCTGTTCAACAAATGGTGCTGGACGCAATGGACAGCATAGGCAGACAACTGAAATCAGATCCTTATCTCTCACTCTGCACAAAAATAAAATTGAAATGGATCAAAGAATTAGAAATTAAAGCAGCAACTGTACAATTGTTAGAAGAAAAAATATAATCAACACTCCATCATATCAGTGTAGGCAACTCCTTTCTTAAAAAGACTCCATAGTGCAAGAATTAAAGCCAAGTATCAATAAGTGGGATGCCATTAAACTGAAAAACTTCTGCACAGCTAAAGAATCAAGAGAGAACCTACAGAATGGGAGAAAATCATTACCTTCTACATCTCTGACAGGGGAGTAATATCCAGAATACACAAAGAATTAAAAACCTGAACCACCAAAAGAACAAATTATCCAATCATTAAATAGGCTAGGGAACCAAGCAGAAACTTCTCAACAGAGGAAGTCCAAAAAGCCAATAAATATATGATAAAATGTTCTACATCACTAGCAATCAGAGAAATGCAAATCAGAACTTCACTAAGATTCCACCTAACTCCAGTAAGAGTGGCAAAAATAAAGAATATGAACAATAACAGAAACCAGAAGGGTTGTGGGAAGAAAGGAACACTAATACACTGTTGGTGGGACTGCAAACTTATACAGCCAATATGGAAAGCAGTGTGGAGACTCCTCAAAAAACTACAGTTGGAACCACCTTATAACCCAGTTTTTCTACTCCTGGATGTTTTCCCAAAAGAGCTAGAATCAGTATACTACAGATACACAGTTACATCAATGTTTATAGGAGCTCAATTTATAATAACTAAACTGTAGAACCAATCCGGACATCCCTCATTGGATGAGTAGATGCAGAAATTGTGGTATATATACAGTGGAGTTCTACTCTGCTATTAGAATGATATCATGACATTTGCAGCAAAATTGTTGGAAATGGAAAAATTATGTTGAGTGAAATATCCCAAACACAGATTTACAGTCTGAATATATTCTCTTATATGTGGAAGCTAGAGTAAAATCTAAGACAGGATTAAAGTAAGCTAAATTTAAACAATAAACTTAACATAGTTGAAATTCCACAGAATTTGGGCGAATCCTAACTATGAAGGTGGAAGGAGAAGGAATGGATGCAGGGCAGGGAGGGAAGGATTAGGGTAATTATCAATGCAACCTGGAACTCTCAACTCCCATAAGAAGCCCAACTATGCACAGGCAGGCAGAGAAACTCAGAAATTTCAAAATTTAATATTCATGCATATGCTTATTTCTATCTGTAACATGGCGGTATTGCCAAGGAGACAAGCGAATGGTGAGTGGTTGAAGCTGGGAGACCCTAAACTACGATCAGCCTTAACTTACTTTGTCAATATCCATGTATGCATGAATATGTAACACCAATTCCCTCCAAAATGTAAGAGTACATTGAACACATAAAAAAAAAAGCAACAGCAAAAACAAATAATACTTGTCTTTTTGAGTATGGTTTATTTTGTTTAACATGATAATCTCCAGTTCCATTCGTTTTCTTGCAAATGACATTTTTCTTTTTAAGTTTGAACAATGTTCCACTGTATGTATGTATGTATATATAAAGACACACACACACACACACACACATACACACACACACACACACACACATATATATATATATACACCATTTTTTTTCTCCATTCATCTGCTGATGAGTATCTAGGGTGATTCCATAACTATTTTGAATAGCGTCCGAATATATATAAGTATGCAGGTATCTTTTGTGTGCTTGATTTGAATCCTTCAAATATAGGAGTGGTATAACTGAATCACGTGTTAGTTCTATTGAAATATTTTTAAGGACCCTCACACCTGTTTTCCGGTGAAAGTATAATTCTACATTTCCATCTACAATGTATAATGATCCCTTTCCCCCACTTCCTTACTGGCATTTCCTATTTTTTTTCCCTTGATATCCATTTGAACTGGGGTAAGATGTAATCTTGGTGTAGTTTTGATTTACATTTCTCTGATGTCTAAAGATTTAGGGCATTTTTTCATGTTTTTATCACCATTTGTACTTCTTTTGCAAGGAAACTAGTTTGCTCATTTATTGGTTCACTTGTTCTTCTGATGTTCATTTCAAGTTCTTTATATATTTTGGGTGTTAACCCTTTGTCAGATGAATAGCTGGTATTTTCTTCCATTCTGAAGATCATCTGTTCATTCTGTTTATTGTTTCCTTTGCTGTGAAGAAACTTTTTAATTCAGTGTAATTCCATTTATCAATTCTTGCTATTAATTCCTGAGGAATTTGAGTCTTATTCAGGAAATTGTTGACAGTGCCAATATCTTCAATGGTTTCCCCTGTGTTTCAGCATTTCAACTCTTACATTAAATTCTTTGGTGGAAGTTTTAGTTGAAGAAAAAAACAAGATACGTAATAGGCTATAAATATTAAAGGAAACAGTAATCCAATAAATATAAAGTTTTTGAAAGCTTATTTGAGAATACTTACATATTCATTTTTATTAAATTTATACTCTTGAATTTTACAGCCTTTGCATTCCAACCTAGATTTTAAAACTTGATTATAAACTCACATGAAGAAAGAAACTTTATCTATTAGTATGTAAAAAGTTTTAAGAATCAACATATTTTAAAAATGTTATTTCTACTTAAATATTTTTGTTATGGCAAACACCACAGAACTTACACAACTTGAGATTTTTACTGCCCTCTTTTGGGCTTCCAGAGTTGTAAACACCAACACATTCCTGCAATGAAGAGATCAGACATGGTACTTACTACTCATTAGCCTAGAGATGACAACTTTTCATGACAATGCCCTTAGCAGAGTAAAGACCACTGATAATTAGAAGTGGTTTTCAGCAGAGGCTGGTGATTGATGCAAGTTACATGAGGACATGGGCTACCTGACAAAACAATTTGTCTTCAAGTAGGAAGTGAGTTTTTCGAAACCCTCAAAGAAGGAAACCCCAGTAACTCTCAAGTGCATAATACTGCAGAAGAGTATGTAAAACTCTGGAAGCAAATTAATTGCTTCAGACATTTAAAGCATTATACTAAGGATCTACATTTTTTGTGTGTGTTCAAATAAAATTTCCAAAATTTTGATCAGTATAGAAACAAAAACACCACCAACATCACTATTCCACTAATAACAGTAACAAAACTACACACAATGAGCCACCTCATCACTTTGTTCAGGGTCGGAGCCCTTGGGAGTCACCTAACAAGTTCTTCCACTGAAACATCATTTCACTACAGAAATCAGTCAGGACTAGGTGCCCTTGGTTAGCTGCTTAGTTGCCCTTAATGTTATCTTCATCAGAATGCTCCACAACTTCCCTCACATAGATTCAAATTCTGATATAGTTAAATTGCTTTTAGAGACCTCTCACATTACTACAATTTGGTAATTAAACTGTTTTTTAAATTTAACACAATAAATATAAATCCAAGATAGAAAATAATAAAGAACACAATAAGTAATATCTGGAAACTATGAAAGAGTCTATGAATGATTAATAGTTGTTTGGAATTGTCTTTTCATGTACAAGTTATCTATTCAAGTGGTACAGTTTACCCCAGTTACTAGATAGGAAATATAAAATTACTTTGGAAGATAAGATTATACCAAAAGAAATCCATTCACATTGTAAAATTTGTACTGTATTTGCAACTTCCTATCACTCTTCAACTTGGTTTTGAAAGGTTACATTTTAAAGAGTAACTTCAAATGTGAACACAACTGCAGTATCTTTCCTAATGATTCCCAATCACTTCTTTAGAACATTCCTACTGAGAAATAATTTCAGAATAAGCAAATAGGTTTATGTCACAACCACAAAAAATCTACATATATATTAATTGAATTAATATAAATTTGATATCTAGAATGCAAGTGGCTACAGTGTCACTATGCAATTTTTTAATCAGACTGGGAGGAAGGGATGTGACTCTTTCACACAATGGTATACATTAAGCACCTAGCATTTGCCAGGTCTTTTCAATCAGATACATCAATGAAAGAAAAAGAAAGAAAGAGAATACAGGAAGGAAGGAAGGAAGAGTGATTCCATCCTAGCAGATATTATGTCTAGTAAAGCAGATAGAAAATTAATGATGAAATTATTAGGAATTAACACTTTTCAAAGGTAACAACAAAAATAAATTTTAAAAAGATGAGCAGAATAATCAGGAAGTCTGAATGCTTTTGGGGGAGACAGGTCACCATATTAAATAAGGTAACCAAGGTGCTATCTTAGAAAATTATATTGAAACAGATATTTGCAAGTTGGGAAAGTCAGCTTTGTGTCTCTGAGGAAAGAGCTTTGTAGGCAGAGGAATAACTAAGATAAATGCAATAAAGTAAGAGTATTCCTAGTGTGTGTGAGGAATAGCAAGGACAACAGAATAATATAGTAAAAATCCAATGAGCCAAGTAAAGGTAGAAAAGAAATTCTAGAAGAGGCAAGAAAAATCACAAGGGCAGGTGGAAAAGTGTTTCTTGTTAGGGTTCAGAGAGAGGAATGATATCATTCAATGCCCACTTTAAAAAGTCACTCCTGATAATGTGTTCAGATTGGAAAGAAAAGAATCAAAGCAGAGAGACAAGCCTGCTGACTTTTTCAATGCTTTGTGTGGGAAATAGTGATACATAAACTGAAATTTGCAGAAATCCTTATGTGCCACACTTTACCCATCCCTAATATTTGATATTATAAATTTAAAACCTGTCTTTTCTGAAGTCACCTATTGCTCCCATTTTGATTGCTCCCCTTTCAATTAATGCCCTTATGATTTTTACAATTTATCCACCCCAGTATACTTAATCTCTGTTTATGATCTCTATTTATGAATGAATCCAGTTACTTCCAGTATTTTTTTAAATGATTCCTTTTTTTTAAGAGAAAGAGGAACAGTGAGAGAGAAAAAGAGAATCAATTTTATTTAGTTTTTCATGTAGCTTTCGTTGCTCTGACACTTTATTGTGTATGTGGTGCTGAGATTTGAACTTGTGTTCTTGTGCATACCAGGCAAGCACCATAACCACTGAGCCACCACTCCAGCCCACTTTGTCTTTTCATTTCAAAAAACAATGCAAAAATACACACATATTTGAAAATAAATTTTAGAACACCTACAGAATATATCTATACAAATGGCCATAATCATATGAAGTACATGTGAGTTTGTATCTCATTTGTTTTTGTTTAGTTCTGGTTTAGTTTTTTAATTTTTTATTTCTTTTCCCATATTTATTTTGATCAGTGCTCTTCTGAAAGTAACAAACATTCATTTATGTTATATGGTCTGGGAATTTGGGGATGTCTTTAGTTCAAGAACTCACAAAGCTACAATGCTTTGATGACTTGGCTGGGGCTGAAGGATGTATTTCCTATGTAGTTTGCTGATATGGGTATTGTCAGGAAATGATAGTTACCCCCACAATTGCACCAACGTGGACTGCTTCCGTATTATCAACTGGATTCCTGGTGTAAGTTATGCAGGAGAGCAGAAACAAGCTGCAGTGTTGGCTACGACACAAGTAGACACTGTTTCTGGTACTCATCATTTCTTTGTGTAGATGTAAATTTCCACCTAGTTAATCTGCTGTCTGTCTAAAAGATGCTGTATAATTTTTTCTTGTAGTTAAAATCTGATGGTAATAAATGCTGTTATCATTTATACATTTGAAAAACTCATACACTATTAATTTTTAAAGATATTTTCAGTGAATATGAAATTATAGATTGATTCAATTTTCTTATAACACTTGAAAACGTTGCTACACTATCTTCTTAGTTGCATTATCTCTAACAAGAAATCTGATGTTATCCTTATGTTTATTCCTTTGTATATAATATGTCTTTTCAGTGATATGTTTAAAAATTTTTCTTTTTTACCACTGAGTTTAAACAGTTGGATTTTGCATGTGATTTTATTCATGCTTCTGAATTTGTGGTTTTTGAGCTACTTAGCTTTCTGAACATATGAAATACAATTATAATAAATTTTTAAAATATCCTGGTCTGCTTAGTCTCCCGAGTCTGTTCTATATTTACTTCTCTTGAACTTTATCATAATTGTAGGTTATAATTATTTTTCTTCTTTATGTGTTTTATATTTGATCATATGCCCTATATTGCAATTCTAACTTGCTTATACTGGATATTTCTGTGTCCCATTCAGACTTGAGTTTTATTCAGAGATTTGTTTAAATTGGAAGCAACTTGATCACTCAGGTTTTGATTTTATAAGTTGTTAGGTGGGATTGAATCAGTGCTCATTCTAGGAGTAATTGCTTTCCATGAGGAGGAAAGACCCTTCTGTTTGCTATACCCAGTTCCATGCAAATCATGAGGTTTCAGGTCAAGCTTATGGAACCTCCTGTCATTCATTCCCCTGTGTCACATGGGTACTCTTTAATCCATTCAGGTAGATCTTGCATTGGCCTCATGTAGTCCACATGTATGTGATAAGTATTACTCAGCTAAATGTTCAGTGAGGGGAGCTTGCTGCACATCTCTGGCATTCTCTCTTGATATAACTCTTAATAGTCTTTTCTGAAAAACTGAATTCCTCATTCTACCCAAACCCTCAGCTCCATATTCTCAAGTCAATTAATATGCTGATCTCTGTCTGAATTCTCTTTCTGGACCCTAACATGGAAACTTTCAGTTTAGTTAGCTGAGACAAGCACTGAGTTTAAGACATTCGTTTTTCTTCTCTGAGATCACTGTACTTCATTGTCTTATATCTCTTGTTTGAAAAAAAGTCATTGTGTCTAAGACTGGAGAGGTGGCTCCAGTTGGGACACTTGCCTTGCATGTGCAAGGACCAGGGTTCAAACCCTAGTATTACATACAAAACTAAGTGCTGGATAAACAAAGGCCAGATGAAAAAAAAATAAATATAATTGATATCATGTTTTTTTTCCTCTCTCTCTAAAAAAAAATCATTGTGTCATAAATTTTGTTTGTTTTATTGATCATTTCAGGGATAAGGATAAATCTGGTTTATATTACTCAATCTGGAACCAAAGCAGTCTTTCTTATCATTTTTTGCTCAAATTTTCAATATCCTTCTGACTGGATTACCTTGATTTCTCTTTTTTAAAAGAGAGAAGGACAGTGAAAGAGAGAGAAAGAGAGAGATAATCAATTTTTATTGAGTTTTTCACATGACTTTCATTGCTCTGACACTTCGTTGTGTACGTGGGTGCTGGGGTTTGAACCTGTATACTTGAGCATTCTGGGCAAGTGCTGTAAACTCTGAGCCACCACTCCAGCCTCCAATTGCCTTGATGTTTTAACAATCTACTCTAAACCACTTTAGGTAAGTGTCAAATTTGTAACATAAAGTTAACTAACATATCACATATAAGTGTACAGTTTTCTACTGTTCCCATTTTTTCAAAATAGAATTCACACTTTGGTACATAGTGCACATCAATGTTTACTCCACAGCTACCATCATCCCAATATCTTCATATTGACCTTTATAGAACACATTAAACTATCTGTGAGTTCCATTTTTGTAATTGAAATTTCAGTGTAACATTCCCTAAGATACCTGGAAAGCTCTTCCTTTCTTGTCCTTCTGATAATTTCTATTCAGTCTTCAAATAGTTCCAGGATCAATTTTCCAGTGAACTCAAAATCAAATCAGATATTTGTTCTTTTGGTGTTTTCAGCACCGGCATAGTGACATGTTCATAAAAGATACTTTTTAAATTAAGTATTGTAGGAATAAGTTAATGAATGAATGAAATGAAATTTGAGACATGTAGAAACTAAATCATATTTTAATCATGAGCCGTATCATCTAAGAAAAGAAAATGAACATAAGCTATCGATGTCTGAAAGGCCATATTCAATTTCATGTATATAGCATCCATTATTTTTGTTTTAGAAAATAATCAACAGGGCACCTATTTCTTTTAATTAGAGTTTCACCTTTGACATTTACATGGCCATGCCTTCTAGAGTGCTTAGAGCAACATTGTCTAACTTTTCCAAGAATAAATAAAGCATAGGATTTATTTGAAAGTAACTCACTTGAAGGACAGACATTTGAATTGATTTTATTCTACAGTTCCAGTTAAAGAAAGTGAAAATGAATGTTGTTCTGTGGAGTCAACCTATCTGGGTTCAGACCTTCACTGTGCACCTTGCTTTTTGTGACTTTAAGCTATTGCTTACCTATCTGGCCTTATGACCCTCTGCAACCCACTATATAGCTCAGTATTCAGTTATTTGAAGGATAGTATATGAAGTATTTCATATCATTGCTGTTAAGCAAAAATAAAATAATATTTGCCAAGGACCTAGCCCAGTGATGCCACATTTTAAGAAATCAGTAAACATCAATCATTAGTTTGATTCCTTCATAATGGTAACAATATAGCAACAATTTGTGCTGAATATCACATTTTCCCTTTTTTCTTTTTTGTTTTTAAGGAGAGAGAGGGACAATGAGAGAGAGAGAGAGAGAGAATCAATTTTATTTAGCTTTTCATGTGGCTTTCATTGCTCTGACATCATTGTACGTGTGGTACTGGGATAAGAACCTGCATCCTTGCACATGCCAGGCAAGCGCCATAACTGCTGAGCCACTGGTTCAGCCCCACATGTTTATCTTAAGATATAACAACTTTATTAATCTCAATGTATTAATGTACAGAAGAGCTTAATTTCATAAAATTTAAAAAAATCACCTAATTTAGCATTCTTATTACATACCCCTGAGTCATACAATATATTCTGTAAAAGAAGGAGGAAGAAGAAACTAAAGTGGAAAATAAATGGCATTTTAGTGCACATAGGTGATCTTTTTTGCCCATAGTCAAGATTTTTGGGAGTCAATTTAGAGTTGTGAAAATTTTATTTGCTGTTTAGTTTACACACAACCCTCTATGAGATTAGATACAGAGCTCTATAGCCATGGTGATTCCAGAAAGAGTGAGATAGTCCAGGGAAGATTTCAAACTTCCTTTCCTCTAACTTCTTAGTGTGAATTCAGTACAGAAGTAATGATCGTAAATTGGGGAAGAAGGAAACAGTTTTACCAACGTGGGTAATGGACCACTGTTGGACAAGAAGCTGTGCAAGCAAAGCCTGGTGCATTTCTTGGTGACTCTGGGTGCTTACCTTCTCAGTTGATGGACTCTTGCATGGTTAGCAGTCATGAGTCCGTTCTACCCATGTAGCCGCCATCTCCCTCCATAACTTCTCTCTAATGTCAGTAGTCTCTGCACCCTGCATCATGTGCCATGAGTCAGGAAACAGTCTAGGAAGGTGGGAGGGAGCAACAAGCAGCTGCCTGTGACACCTTCTACACTTAGGCTGACAGGGTACTGAGGAATTTCTTCTCACATCTGTTATACTTACCATGGAAAAGAATTCCATCCTTTTCTTGCTGTGCCTCTCTTCCTACTTTCTTAAGCAAATCTCACATGCTCTGGGAACACAAAAGAGGCACATGGACTGAAGCTCAGCCCACCATGGTGGAGAGACTGATATACAGGATCCCCTTGCAGACATCTGGATGGTCAAACCCCAAACTTTGAAGGAAACAAATGAATGGCACTTCTACACACACACACACACACACACACACACACACACAGGCACGCCGGGAAGTTGGAAAAATTATTTACTACTTTAAGTTTCTTCTATGCCTCCACAGTAATTTTCTTCTTTCAATCCTTTTTATATGAATAATTAAGACACTGGCTGATATTTTTTTTTCTTTTTCTTTCTTTCTTTTTTTTCTCAAATCACTCCACTTGGCTAAAATTCCAGAAGGAGAAAAGAGTTTTTCCTCAGCTCTGAACTGTTGACAGAAACCTATATCACCATGTTCCATACATATGAAATTTAATTTCTTGATAAAGTCATAAGGATGTGCTTTGAATCCTTTTTTAAAACATTTAAAGTATGACTCATTTTTCTTGGATTTCATCCCCATTCAAATTCCAGGTTGTGCTATTCCTGGATCCTTATCTATCCCATCTCACACTGAGTTCTTTGCCAGAGAGTCTTATATTTCTCAAGCCTTGAATTTTCATCAAATTCACCCAGGAAAATCTGTATACTATACCCTTAATCTTACAAAAGAAAATCTTAGAATTTCTTTCTTTTTTGTCTGGGCTAGATATAGAAAATTTGAACTGATATAGGGAGATTAGCCCTATTATATTGGTTCAATATAATGGGCAAAATCTTGTAAATCTAATGCGGAAAATCTTGATAATCTTTACTTTAAGACTTCCCATAGTTTTGGGGGAATCTGGTGAGATGGGTACCTTCCCATAATAATGTGTAATCTTAAGGCAAAGATGAGTAAGTATTGCTCAGCCACCCTTTCTAAAGAACTCCACCTCTGGGAAGGAACACAATAGCCATCTCCATCTATTTGCATACCACAAGTAGTGGGGGAAGAGTTTTCATGGTAGCAACAGAGTCTAGAGTCTGAGACACTGGGGTAGTTTTAAGGTACATCCAGAAATTCTTTAAGTGTCTTTCCTCAAAATGTTGGAGCTCAATTTCCCTGTGCTCAGATGTGGAAAAGACTTGGTAATAGAACATAGTGGAAAAGACAAAAAGACAGTGAGTGGCAAGGAAGCCAGTACTTCTGGTTTCTTCCTTGTTTTCCCTTTAAGATCAGTCCCTCTAGGGGATAGCTGGCTGTTGAACCATGAGGATACTCAAGCGACCTACCAAGAGGGACATGAGGTGGTGAACTGGCTTCCTACAAACAACCAGGAGGAAAGTGAAGCTTTCAGTCCACAACCTGGTGAGGGAACCATCTTGAAAGTTGTCCCTCCAGATTTAACTCTTTCAGATACCTATGGTCCCAGGTAACATCCTGCCTGGAACCTCACAGGAGACTATCAGAACTATCCCACTGGCCCTCAGAAACTGTGTGAGAAAATGAGAGTGTGTTTTTATAAAGAGCTAAATTTTGGTATCATTTGTTAAAGAGCATACATGAATTGAAACAAGCTCCTACTTGTTGTGCCTAATTCACTACAGATTCAAGGTGGAACCTGAGGTATATATTTAACATAAGTACTCACATGATTCCAAAACAGGGTGTTCTCTCATTAGCCATTTAGGAAGAATTACAAGATTCTCTCCCAGTATGTTTTACATGGATACCACCCATGTCCAAAGACCACTCCATATTATCACTCTACTCATTATCATATCTCTTACTCTGTCTTATCAACAAGCATTATTATGTTCTAAGCTTTCTACTTTTTAAAGTTAGTAGATATAGTTACTTTTATTTTAAAACTAATACAGATTTATTTTAAAACTTGGAACATATAAAAAAAGTATAACGACTACAAAGCATACACAAAACTTCTCTCAAATATCTCTATTTTGATAAAAAAACAAATAATCATGATACCAACTGTCATACAGCACCTCATGAATTTTTCACTTACCACTGAAACAGTGTTTAGCATGTAATACAGCTCAAAAATATTTGCTGGATAACTATTTCATGATAATTTTCTAAAATATTCAAAATTCTTTGAAAAAATAAATAGCTGAATAAGATTACATCCTATGTGTGTGGTATCATTTATTTTTAAATTACTAGATAAAATGTCATAAATATTTTTAAAAGTTTGAATTCATTTTACATATTGCGTCTAGAAAAGGTTAATGGTACTCTGACGTTTGAAAGTGAGTCTAAGCAGTTAAATCTTCCTAGGAGAAAGCACAGATTTTTATAACAAAGTAAAACAAAGATAAAACATAAAGATAAATGGGTGGCATGGGATTTATATACACAAGAACGAAACTGTATAACTAAATTCGATGCTCTACTTACTTGAAAAATTGGAGAAACAAAAGGTTTGTTCAAGAGAATAGAAAAGGTAGTAAATTGAAGAAGAGAAAGGATGAGGGGAAGAAATGAATGCTGATTACAGATCTCCAGATATCTGTAGACATCTAGCCAGTACTGCTTTTCGTAAGCAGCAGCACTTGGGAGAAAAAAAGGCTTGCAGTGGACTGATCTCTCACAAGCATAGTTTTTATTAGAATGTGACTTCAATAAAGCAATGATGAGATGATACTTAGTAGTCATTGTGCTGATCATTCTAGGATGGCAGAGCCACAGTTGTAAAAATTTCAGGGCACACAAAGCAACGCTGAAGATAATATTTGCTTAAAGGTAATCAAGGAATAATGATCAATTAGAAGGCAGAAACCTCTTTAGGTAGCAAACTAGCAAAAAAAGAAAACAACAAAAACACCTTGACATATGCTTTGTAGATATGCAACACTGTTTTATTTATAAAACTGGTCTACAAGTCTAGGGCTAGTGACCTCGAGATAAAATGTAGATCACACATGCAATGGAGATCAGGAAAGCCTGAGCTAACTGAGACATAGTTCACGTCAAGTGATTGTGAATATTAAGTGTTGAGAGATATCCTGGATGATGCTACAGCTATTAGATTGTTATGGTTTGGACGTGAGTTGTCCTCCAAAATCTCACAAATGAGACAGTGCCAAACTTTTCAGATGAAACGATTAGATCGAGAAATGTGTTACTTGTTTGGTGGATTAATCTACTGGAATAGATTCACTGGGTGGTAAATGTGTGCAGATAAATTGAGGCTGGAGGAGGTGGGCATATGCCTTTGGGGTTTTATTTGCCCGTGATGAGTGGAGCTCTCTCTCTGCTTCCAGGTTGGCTTATCCTGAGATGCTTTCCTCCACCGTACTATTCCACTGTGATGTTTTGCTGTGCCTCAGGCCCAGAGCTATGAAGTCAGCCAACCACGGACAGAACCCCTGAAACCATGAGCCAACATAAAGTTTTCCTGTGCTATGCTATTCTTGTCAGATATTTTGGCCACAGTGGCAGAAAGGTTAACTAAAACATGTACTGTGGAAATGGTCCACATCACTAGTTGAGTATGTTGAGGGAAAACAAGCACACCATGCTTTGCATACTGCTGTTGCTACCATCTCAATTAATAGTGCTGGGCTTCAACATGCAATGCATTGAGAGCGTTGCATCAGAAAGAGGAACTCATTTGCTGAAACCAGCCTCCTGAGGACACATGCGACCAAAATGGCTCCAGACACCCTACTCAGGGGGGCGTCACCTTGAGGTCGTGATGCCTCTTCGGACCGCCTGATGGGATAGGTTAAATATACCTTCCGCCCTTGTGAATAGCTCGTGGTCCCCATTGCTGCATATGGAACTGCCACCTGCATGGGGTCTCCGCCCCTTGCTGACCTTTCCTTTCATTGGTCCTCATATTCTTCATAACCGCGCACTTCCTCCATAAATGAGCAGCACTTCCTGCCGTGACTGGTCTCCCTGACCCATCTGATTGTCCACCTTAGGGAGGGCTGGGAACAGGTGGTCAGCTGACCCTGGCCTCTCTTGGCCACCTTGGTTGGGGCGTGCTTCTCTCCTTCTCCCCTTCTCCCCTGCGGGTCAGGGGGAACATGAGAGGCTAAAAACCCCAGCAAATAGTAATAGCAATCTGTTCTGAAAGAGGAAAGAGTAATTCTTTTCTCATGAACAGCTCGTTTATAATTCTTGTATTTTTTTAATCCCATGTTTTAATTACTTTGAAAAATATGAATATAGTAAATACAAAGATTCAAGAGAAATACCTAAGTAGTTTATATTAAAAGGCCAGAATCGTAGCAATCTATCTCTGAGTATGTCTAAATGAATTGGAAATCTTGATAATAATGCATACATGAATATTATTTAGAAAACATAGTAATTTGTGTATGAATAAACTTAACAAAAAACTAGATGACACAATTTCCTGTACATAAGATTCTGACAAGCAAATTAAGAATCATTATGAAATCTAGAAGCAAACATTGGAGCCTACCACCTAAATACCTAAATACCAGCTGCCTTTGTGGAAAACTAGCAGGTAATAGAGATTGCCTAAGAATCTTCCCTTATCAGTGCTCCATTCAGGCACACATTGACAGCAAACTTGGACTCCAAATTAAAAGAAAAGGATATTAGACAGTTTGACGATTTGATTGAAAATTTAGGGGGAAAAAAAACCCATGCCGGTACACAAACCCAGGATGCATAGCTTGATGAATCCATCACACACAATGACCACCCCTATCTCCCTCCCAGGCCTCCCAGACACGGGAAGTTAATAGAATGCAGGGGTGAGATTTCAATAGCCCATGCCTGCACTGAGCTAATCCTGCAGTTGGTAACAGGCTATGTAAGCTACGGCTGTGCTTGTTTAACAGCAGCCATGCTCGACTGAAAAACAATGATGCATCTGGTTTCTATGGCTATGTTGATGACCAAATGGAATCAACCATCCAGGTGAACTGATCAATGGTGCAGAGCGTGGCCATTAATACCGCTAGAAACACCATTTCCAATGAAAAATAGTCACTTCAGAGGCTGTCTATGACTGCCGAGTCAGTCTACGACAACATAACTTTCAGAGCCTGGATTCTAAGAGGCATGGAATTGTAATTTGGGGAAAGCATAAAGCTTTCATGTACGTGGAAGTTATAGAAACTAATCATCTCGGTCAGATTTTACATTCTTATTTATTGACTCAGTTCTGCTCTGTCTTTGGACAGCACAGCAGACAGACCCTGTGCCAAAGGTAAGTTGGGGCAGTAGGAAGAATAAAGAGTGAATTCAGACAGACTGTCTCTTTAACAAACATCTAATAGGCTTCTTGATTTCTTATTTAGTTTTTCTTCTCACTAAAATAAATAAATGCCATAAAGAGTATGCAGACAATTATTTGGAGAATTATAAAAGCTAATGTACACCCATAAGAATCCAGAACAGAATCTGGAATAGCAAGGCCTGAATAAATATTTATTGAATGACTTACCCTAGGAATGAATGAATGATTAAGGGTACCTGTGAATTTCTTAAAGCTAGGAATAAAAAGGCAACAATGTACGTAAATCTGATTATTCCTCCTTTCGTCCTTTTCTTGTCATTCTAACTAAGTTGGGTTACCAAACAGGGTTGAAATGAAAATCAGGACAGCAATCATAGAAGCTGTCATTGACAGAACAGTTGCTATAAGCCAAGCATTCACATACATTATTAAATAGTAATAACAATAATAAAACACATAATGTGCCAAGGACTATCATAAGCACTTTATGTATGTCATCTAATTTATGATTTTCAAAGAATCTTATAAAGTAGGTGCTATATATACCTGCATGTCTATCATTATGTCATTATCTTTATATTCGACTAAAAACACGTCACTTCAAACTGACTTTGGCCAAGCCAGACACCCACCAGTGTCCAATTCCTTACTTTGCAGAATCCTTTCCAACAATCACCTTTTCAGTTGTTCAAGAAAACAATTGATCTTTCCAAGAAAGATGAGAACAATTGCGAAAGGATTAAGTGCATGTGCTAGTAACATGAAGCAAATGTAAAGTGAGATATGAGAAGAAAAAAGAATGTTCAGCAAATGGCACATCTTCACAAAGCAATAAAATCTGAGGCTCAAAACTGGGCCCCTGGATCCCAGCCTGTTGAAAGAGAAAGATGCATCGTTCCTAGTTTGGGTGCTTCACTAGGTTATAGTACACAGCACTATCAAATCATCTTACAGAAGTGAAAGCATCAAACCATTGTACTGGGAAAAAGTTCTTGGGGTGATATCCAAAGCTCAACTAAGCTGCCTGCAATCAATAACAGTTTCAAAAACATTCACATTAGCACTCTAATTATTAAGCATATGTTCTAGAGGAATAGGAAATTGTTTGCAAATGAATTTAAATCCAAGTTTAAAATGTAAGAAGAAGTGAGGATTTTCCAATTTTTAGGGTCTGTCAAAATAGTGAGTGAACCAGTTTCATATCCTATAATTGTATTATAAGCACTATCTATCTAACTGAAATAATATCCTCTTATGGGATTAGAAATGGTTGTGGTCTGGAATCATGAAATACACATAAAAACACCAAACATCAGATTCATCAATCTTTAGGTTTTCATGATTGGCATTGAAAAATGTATTAAATGCATGGTTTTAGATATTCATTTAGCTTTCTGGTTATTCCTAAACTAATTTAATTCACTTACCTCATTTATCATGAAGCTCTGCTTATTTAGAGTCATATCATTTATCTCCCTCAGTGTTATCTGGTTTCCTCGTCCTTTCAGTTAGAAAGACAACATTCTTCCCCAAAGGAAGACAATGCTGGATGTTCCTGTAGGACCACATTTATCTAAAATCAAAGGTTTCTGGTTCTAGGGTGGCCTGAACTTCCTTGATATTTGGAAGCTTTGATCTAGTGGCATCTCCAGGGCCTAGAAAAGCCAAAAACTTCTCCTTCCTTTCTTCACTTCAACAGTCATCCGTCACCATCTCACCCTTCTCTAGTAATCCCCAGTTCTTGCCATGCATAAAAATTGAGTCTAACATTCAGAAACAATACCCCTAGTAGTCATAGGGGCTAGGGGAGGAATATACTGGAAGGACATTTTTAATATGTCCTATTAAATTCAACTAAATTTGGCCTAGACTGACTCTGTACTTTGAGTTTGTACACTGTGAACTACAACCAAGTTGGTGAGTATATTTTTGTAATGAGTAGCTGACTCTCAGCCAATCATAGCAGTTGAGAGTCAGCCAATCACAGGCTGCCACCTCATTACATCATATCAAATAAGGCAAAGAATGAGCTGTATAACCAGAAGAGGTGTTTCTGACACCTCCTTTTTCTTTCTATGTATACTGCTTCCCACATTACTGGATGAAAATCTAAACCTCTTCTGGTTCTGAGAGCTGCCTGGTGCATCATCACTTCTTTTATATATATATATATATTTTTTTAAACTCATATAAACTTTGATATATTTAATTTTTGTAAACTTTTGTTTATATGTTGTGATTCAAACTAATCATCTGTTAAAATATATTTAGAAGTAGACGAATATAGTCTCATTTTAAAAATGTCATTTTTTTCAAAACTAACAAAAATATAAGTTATTCTTTTATGTAACTAATATTAGTCTCATTTAAAAATGTCATTTTTAAAAACTGTTACGAAAAATATCTAAAGTTATACTTTTATGTGACTAATATTTGGCAGCATATTAGTTAAATAAAAGATGATAATTTCAGAAAATATCATAAAATTAAATTTCATCATCTAGCTCATACAATATCTAGCACTTATATGGTTATTTTCATTCTTTTAAGATGATATCATACTTTACATAACCAATATTTTTTAAGTTGTTTGTATAAATTTTATAGTACTGGGAGACTTTAAAGAAAGATCATCACTAAGAATTTGTTTAAATATTGAGGAAGAAGGGATCTTCATCTGAAAGGCCAGAGAGGTGGGCATGGTTGAATAGCAGTAAGCTTAAAAGAAGTATATCGAGGGTATCTGGTGTATCAAGCAGTTATTTCCTTATGTGCCTCCATTCCAACCTCTGTAGATACTATAGTAAATTTCTTTTTGTTTGGTGGCCATCAAGTGGTCTTTATTCAAACATATTTTATTATGATCCACTTGATAAAGTAATTCAGGACTTCAGCCAATGTGATAAGCCATACTCCTACAAAGGAATATGTGTCCTAATTCTGCCCTCACCGATACTCTGGTCCCCCTATTTTATTCCCTTTTAGCTTTGCCACTGATGTTAATCCTGGGCCTGCAGGCAAACCTGGCATCAGAATATCACAGATGCACCTGTTAAATAGTATCAGTAATTTGGCTTTTGTCAAATAGACCTTGATTATTTACCAGTACGTGACTTAGAGTTTGAGTATTCTGCTTTTCCATTCTCATTGTGGATTAGGATCTTAGCCATTTTTAAATTCAGTGACATTAAGTACATTTGCATTGCAGTGCAGCCTCCATGCCATTCATCATCAGAACTCTTTTCATCTTGTGAAGACTGGAACTCTCCAGCCATTAAACAAACACTCCACATTTCTTCATAGGCAACCACCATTCTGTTTCCTGTCTCTCTGCTTTTGACTTGTCTAAATGTCTCAGAGAACAGGAATCATACAATGCGCATCATTTTGTGACTGGTTTATTTCATTCAGCGTAATGTTCCCAACATCCAGCCATGTAGCCTGGGTCAGGATTTATTTTATGATTGAACAATATTCTTTTGTACAAATATACTTCATTTTGTTTGTTCATTCACTCACTGATGGATGCTTGAGTTGTTTCTTTACCTTTCTTTTTTAAAGAGAGAAGGACAATGAGAGAGAGAGAGAAAGAATCAGTTTTTTATTGAGTTTTTCACATGGCTTTCACTGCTCTGACATTTAGTTGTGTAAGTAGGTGTCAGGGTTTGAACCCGTGTACTTGCACATCCTGGGCAAGTGCTGTAACTGCTGAGCCACTGCTCCAGCCCAAAACTAGCACATTTACCACATTTAGGGTTGATTTCTGTGTTTGCCATTGGTATGTGTGTGTGTGTTTGTCTGTGCTATACCACACTGCCACACTTTTGGATTACTGTAGCTTTGCAGAAACTTCAAAACCATTTGTCTCTTTATCTGTTGTTTAAGGTTTTTTCCTTTTTTTTTTCTATCTAAAATCTCTTGAAATTCCATAGGAATTTTAGGAAGGCTTTTTTCTATTTCTGTAAAAAGCACCCTTGGAGTTTTCGAGATGGTTTGCATTAAATGTGTAGATTACTTTGAGTAGTGTTGACATCTTAGTACTATGGTTTTCCAGTTCATGAATATCAAATACCTTGGTGTTTATTTATGATTTCTGTATTTTTTTTTCAAAAATGATTTGTAGTTTCCATTGCACAACTCCTTGGTTAAGTTAATTCCTAAGTATTTTGTTTTTAGTAATGGTACTAATTTTGAAAAAAAAAGTAAGATTATTCATTTGCTATGGTTTGGATGAAAGGTGTCCCCCAAAAGCTGAATGTGTGAGACAATGGGATTGAGAGGTGAAATACTTAGGTTATGAAGGCCTTAACCCAATCAGTGAGTTGACCCTCTGATAAGGATTAACTGGGCAACAACTGTAGGGTGTGGCTGGCAGAAATAGGTCATTAGTGGCCTTTGTGGTATATATTTCTTTTTTTTTTTTTACCGTCAAATATTTTTGAAAGCGCTTCACAATATTACACTGAAGTAATCTAAGCTTTTAAATTCAAACACAGTACAAGATTCATCTAACAGTACTTAGGGACATTTTAAGAAGGCAGTGAAGCATCTTGCTGACTTGAATAACATATAAATTCATTTTTAGCAGTTATCTTTAGATTACCCATGGACATACAAATCATTAAACACTATATCTTAAATATCAAGAGACAAATACTCCAATTAGTAAGCTAAAAATAATTTACTAAATTTTAAAGACATCCTTATTATTAATAAGTTCAAATTGCTTGCCATAGATTTATTAATCATATAAATCAAATGGCATTTGTGATAACTTAGCAGGTTTTAAGTTATATCTTACTTATCTGTAAGTAAATTCAGTACCATGCAAAAGAAGTATAAGCATGTAAGCACATAGGTACATACAAGAAAACTTTAAATCTTATACTTACCATTTGCTACTTTGAAAGGCCAGTCTTTTGATCTGATATAGGAAGAAGTTTATAAGTTGTAAATTTGTATCCTTCAGATTGAGGCTCAATATAATTATTGAGAAAACTTTCATCCTCTGAGCTTCATCTCATTGACCAGTACTCCTAAAGCAAATGGCTTTGTCGAGGACTCAAACTGCTGTGTCAAGCCCTGACAGCTCTTTCAAGCCCAGATGGTAGATAGAGTTTTGATATATGTGACATTGGACTTGCAATTCTCCCTGTCCTGGCAACTGTAGGTCACCTTGACCCATACTGACTGGCTCTAATTGGAACGAAACCATATATTCTTACAGATTTTATGGTCAAGAAGAATTATCTTTATCTCACTGAGTTTGAGAATCTGATCTATGAAACAGGTCTCAAAAGTTTAGTGTGGAATATATTTCTTATCTGGTGAGTAGATGCTCTCTCTGCTTCTTTATGTGATGCATTGGGCTACTTTCCTCCAGCACACTCTTCAACCATGATGCTCTGCCCCACCTTGAAACCCAAGGAATGCAGTCTGCCATCTATGTACTCGGACTGCCTAAACCATGTGCTCTCAAAATAAACTGTTCTTCCTCTAATTGTTCTTATTTGCTCATTTAATCACAGCAATAAGAAAGCTGATTAAAACAACTGTAAAATGAAATAGAATTTTGTGTGTTGTTCCTTTATGCTGTTACTCTTCTACGTTCTTACAGTATGTTTATGTGCGTGCACATGTGTAATCCTTAGTGTTTTCTACATATCAGATCATTTCACCTATGAATGAGCATAATTGTTCTTTGCAGTTTGGGGATGCCTTTTATCTCTCTTTCTTGCTATGGCTAGTACTTCTATTATGATGTTGAGTAGAAGTGGTGAAAGTCAGCATTCTTGCCTTGTTACTTACCTTAGAGGGAAATCTTTCAGTATTTTGACATGTAGTATGATATTTCCTGTGGGTTTTCCATAGATCCATTAGATTACGTTGGGTTAGCTTCCTTGTTTTCCTAGTTTTTTGATTGAAGATGCATTTAATTTTGTCAAGAATTTTTTCTGCATCAACTGAGGTAATGAATTGTTTGGTTTATTGATATTCTGGTTAGTTAACATAGTATATTACGTTAATCAACTTTTGTTTTATGAATAAATTTTGCCTTGCAGACATACATTTCATTTGGTTGTTAGGTATAATCATTTTAAAATGCTGCTGAATTTGGCTCACTAACACTTTTTAGAATTTTTGCATTGATTTTCATAAGCAATGTTGATTTGTAGCTTTCTTGTAGTGTATTTGATTGGCTTTGGTGTCATACAATGAGTCAAGTCCTATTCCTTCTTTCATTTTTTTGGAAAAGGTTTTAGAAAGATGGTATTAGTTCTTTAAATATTTGATGGAATTCACAGGGAACTTATCAGGTCCAGAACTTTTCTTTGGAGTGTTTTGGATACTACTTTAGTCTCCTTTCTGATTACAAGTCTATTAATGTTATCTCTTTCTTTTTAGTTTATAGTTAGTAGATTTTATGTTTCCTAAGAATTTCTCTATTTCATCTAAGTTTTCTAATTTTGGGAGTAATTACTCATAATCATCTCTAATAGCCCTTTTTATTTCTGTTGAATTGGTGACAATGTCCCAAATTTCATTTTGATTTTAGAAATTTGAGAATTCTAGTTTTCTTTCTTGTTTCATTCATCGAGTTAAGCATTTAACAATTTTGTTTACATTTTGATGAGTCAGTTCTGGGCTTTGTTTTTTTGTGTTTTTTTTTCTATTATTTTCTACTGTCTATTTTACATACCTCTGCTCTAATTTTTATTATTTATTTTTTACTTCTACTACCTTTGGGTTTGATTTATTTTTTTTTTCATTTCATAAATCCTTAAGTTGTAAAGTTAGGTCATTTATTTCATGTTTTTAAAAAGTACTCTTAACTACATTCTTCACTTGAAGTGTTGTTGCTGTCACATAAGTTTAAGTAGATTGTGTTTTCACTTTTAAGCATGTTTTAATTTTCCTTATTATTTTTCCTGGCTGTTTAGAAAGGTATTGTTTAATTTCCACGTTAGTAAATTTTCCACTTTCACTTATCTTATGGTTTCTAACGTCATATATGGTAGCTGGAGAAGGTCCTTTCTATGATATGTATGCATTGAAATCACTTAGGATTTAATTTGTGGCCTTGTGTTATGGTTTATCACATAGAACGCCCCATGTGAATATGAGACGAATGCGTGTTCTGTTCTTTTTGGGAAAATTTTCAGCACATGGCTGTCACATATAGGTAGGTAGTTTATTGTATTAATCATGTCTATTTCCTTACTTTCATTTGATCGTTCTATCATTTAGAGTGAGATATTGAAGTCTGCAACTCTTGTTGTAAAATTACCATTTTCTCCCTTTGATTCTGTCAAGTTTTGTTTCATATAGTTTGGTTAGTTTTTCAACATGGAAATGTTTATAATTGTTATATTGAATTTTCTATTTAAACATAAGACTGTCTTTGTCTCCTAGAATCTTTATTGGTATAAAATCTGTTTCACTGGATGCTAGGTGTAGATATTTATGTTTTCTTTTTATTATTATTATTATTATTTTTGGTTTTGGGGTTGGAACCCAGGGGTACTTAACCACATCCCCAGCCCTTTTAATTTTATATTTTGAGAAAGGCTCCTGCTAAGTTGCTTAGGGCCTCACTAAATTGCCAAGACTGACCTTCAATTTACGATACTCCTGCCTCAGCCTCTCCACACTGCTGGAATTACAAGTATGTTAGTTTCTTGATAAATATTTATACAGGATATACATTTTCATTTTTTCACAATATACCAACTTATGTCTACTTATATTAATTGAATCTCTTATTTGCAACATTTACTTGGACCATATTTATTTTGATCCATTTTGCTAATGTCAGTCTTTTGATTACATGTTTAAAAAATCTACATTTAAAACAATTAATAATGAAGTGGGAATTACTTCTCTTGTTTCGATATTTATTTATTTTTTTTAAGAGAGAGGGACAGTGAGAGATAGAGAAAGAGAGACAGAATTTTTATTTAATTTTTCATGTGACTTTAGTTGCTCCATGTTGTGTGTGTGTGGTGCTGGGATTTGAATTCATGTACTTGTGCATGTCGGGCAAACGCTGTAACCGCAGAGCCACCGCTCCAGTCCTTGATATTTTTTTTTTGTATGCCTTGCAGCTATTTTGACATTTTCCTACAGTCTTTTTCTTTTATCTTTTGCTGTTTCTTTTCTACATAAATATTTAAATCTTTTTCTCACTTCCTTTTGTATATATTCTTCAGACATTTGATTTGTATTTACCACCATCTGAGATTACGTTTACTATCCTAAAATTACAATTCACAAGTTTCAATCTATATCTTAACTTTAATAATGTAAAAAATACCGCTTTTTTAAAAGCTCCCTTTTATGTTGTTAATGTTAGAAAATTATCTTTTTCACGTGTCCCAAACATAAACTGATAATATTTTAATTGTACTAGTCTAATAAATTGTATGGAAAAGAAAATGTCAAGTTGAAAGCTGCAATTAGAATACACATTTACATTAGTAATGTTTAATGTATTAGCCTTTTAAATCATGTAGAATATAAAAAATACAGTTATAGCCGGTACAGTGGCCCATACCTGTAATCGTAGTGGCTCATAAGGCTGAGACATGAGTGTTGGAAGTTTAAAGCCAGCCTCAGCAACTTAGTGAGGCTCTAAGCAACTTAGCAAGACCCTGTCTCAAATAAATAATAAAAATAGGCTGGGGATCGGAATCAGCAGTCAAGTACCCTTGGATTCTCTCCCTGGTACAAACAAAATTTATTTTAAATTAAAAAAAAACCCAATAAGTTCACATCATTGTTACAATGATATTAACATTTATATTGCCTTATTATTTATTTTTACTAAGATGTTTTTTTCTTCATAGAACTTTGAGTTCCAATCCAGTTTCTTTTCATTTCAACCCATACAATTCACCTAGGATGTCTTACAGGGAAGAAATGTGATTATTAAAACCGCTCAACTTTTTTCTGTTAATCTTGCAGTGTTCTCATTTCTGCCTCACTTTTGGTGGACAGTATTGTTGAATATAGCATTCTTATTTGGCAAGAGTTTTTTTGTTGTTGTTGTTGCTGTTATCACAAAACATATTCATATCTGTATGAGCCCATTACTTTCTGGTGTCTTTCTGATAAGAAATATGCTGATAATTTTAATTAAGGTTGCTTTTAGGTGATGAGTTGCTTCTCTTTTTCTATGTTCAAAATCTCCGTCTTTGAAAGACATATTATGTGTTTCTGGTGTGAGTCTAAATTTGAGTTCCTTCTTCTTGGAGTTCGCTGAGGTTGATGCTTGTATTCATATCTTTCATCAAATGTGGGAGCTGGTGGGCCTTTACCAGTCCCAGTACCCTCTGTCCTCCCTTTCTGAATACCTTCACTGAGTACAATCGATCTGGTGATGATGCCACACAGTTCCCGAAGGCTCTATTTACTTTCCTTTCATAATTTTACCTTCTGATCCTCAGGCTAAGAAATTCCTAAAGACCTATGTTCAAGTTTGCTGATTTCTTCTGCTTGCTCAAATCTGCCTTTAAATCTCTCTAGTAAAATTTTAACTTCAGTTATTGCACTTCTCATTTCCAGAATTTCCTTTTGGTTATTTTTTAGGTGTTTTATCTTTTCACTGACATTTCCATTATCGTTTTCAGGATTTTTCACATTTTCTTTAGGTCTTTGAGCATCTTTAAGATATTTCCCTTAAAGTCTTTAGGGAGATTATCTTCCATCAAGGCTTTTTCGGGGACTATTTCTATCAATTCACTTTTTTTTTTTTTTAATGGGATAGTTTGAGTACTTTCCTGTTCCTTTCTATGTTTTCCAATTTTGTTTTTAACTTGAAAAGTGGATATATTAATCTAATAATAAGGAAATTTTGTATATCTCATTCTCCCTCTCTCAAGAGTTTGCTGGTTTTGTTATCATTCTTGGTATTTGTTCATTTTTAAAAATTCTTTTATACTGCTTTGTGCCAAGAATTTTCCTGAAATGTAAAATTATGGATCTGCTAAGGTAATTTCTGAGCTTTAACCTTTTCCCTGGGCATGAAATAACTCTCTGAATTTTCCTGTACATATGTTTTTTAATGTCCAAATATTCAATGTCTGACTCTGAAAATGAAAAGGGAGTAAAAATGGAAGCTGAGATGTGCAGACATTTTATATTCTCTGACAGTCACTTCTGAAAGAGAAGGAGTGGATTGCAACAAAAAAGAGAGTTGCAACCACAATGGATGCCCACTTCTGCGTCTTCACTAGTCATCAGTCAGAGCACAGCCCATGATGTTTGGAAGGCAAGTTTCTTTTTTCCAAACCTGACTACTACAAACCATTTGCAAGCTGCTTCAGGAACACATGCACAGCTTCATGCCACAAGGCTGTGGGGTGAGTGGTGGGTAGCTTCTAATGAGTTAGGAGCTCTACTTCACAAAAATCAGCCATCATTTCCTGCTCAGACCTTCTACTGACTTCAGAGTTGCAATGAAATTAGAATAGACACACTACACAAATGGATTTTTTTTTCCATGTGGGAAGACATGATTTTGGTGCTTCCTACCATGTCCCCTTGTCAGGACGCGTTTGAAAGTTTTGTTTTCGGCTATGAAATATAATCCACCCATTCACTTTTTACATCTCTTTTGAAGTGAAATAATTTACACATGGCATTGTTTTCAAATTTGGGTTCTCAAGGGATAATTTTAAAATTAACAGTTTGTTATATTCATATTATGCATGTAAGAATGAGACACATCAATCTTCTGTAAGCAAAGCAGTAGATAAAGAGTCATCTGTGGCTTGGTATGGAGAGGGGGTGTTATCATGTGAATGAAGATGGCTAGTGAGGCCTGTAGTGGATTTTTTACTACATCCCAGAAAGATGATTGAATGCCTCAATAGTTTAAAATAGAGTGAGAAGGAGAAGTCAGTCTCTACTGACCATAGACGTAAATCATCAGTATGACAACGCAATAAAATCATCAAAGACTCAGAGCCAAGGCTGGAGCTGTGGCTCAGTGGTTATGGTGCTTGCCTAGCATACATAAAAACATGAGTTCAAATCCTAGCACCACATACACAACAAAGTGTTGGAGCAATGAAAGTCACATGAAAAATGAAATAAAATTGATTCTTTCTTTCTCTTTCTCTCTCACTGTCCCTCTCTCTCCTTAAAAAAATGTGTTTAAAAAAAAGACTCAAAATCTTTGTAGAGAATGTAATGTAAGGTTGTATGGGTAAGGTGGAATAAAATGTTATTAAAATATCTTCAAACTACACAAAGAACTTAGAATGGAAATTCGGAATCAGCCTGCCATTAAGGATTTTGAAGATCAAATGATAATATTTACTTATATCAGCAGACAATTCTGACAGCTTTGATTGCTATGTGGAAGTCACATTCCAAATGCAAGAATGATGCATGTTTGTGTGGGTGTGCATGTGTGTGTGTGCATACTCACTTGCAGTGTAATTCTTAGCATTCAGTAGTAATAAATGGAGGAGAAGGAACAGTTTAAAGTCAGACCTAAGGCTCATAAAACCTTGACTTCTTAAACTTAACATTTTCTCTTAAAATCTGTGAATAAAAAATGTTGTTTTCATATGTAACAATCATGCACATTAAGCACAATTAACAGAATTTGGAATTGGAATTGTTCCTAAGGTATTTGATATAATAGCTTCTTTTGCCCTAGTATGGTGACATTTGGTAACATATAAAAATGTCAGAGTGTGACAAATCCAAACTTAAACCAGAATAGCTGAAGAGCTGAAGTTTTTCAGGTTGTAAATCATTGGAGCCAATTTTAAATTAACTCAATTTAGTGTCCTGGTGTTTTGTGTCACTCTACATAAGATAAAGCTATGGTTTCTTCCAGTTTCCTGATATGTGATGAGACTTTTGAAGCTGTGGAAAAAAATGAATGCGATATTAGCTTTCATCGTACTTGGATATGAGCCTGAATATTAACAGAAATATTAAAAATACTACATCTTTCTGCTTTGTTTAAGGATTCAATTCACATTCCTGGTAGCACTGCCTAAATATTACTATTTAAATATCATTTGTAGTCTCATCCAGGAGGACCCCTGCCCAAAGGGGCCAAACCGCCCAGCCCAGTCACTGCGTGGGCTTCCAGGTCATGTGGACCTCTGGTCCCCATCCTGCAAGCATGCCCAGGCACCCACCCCTAACAACTCCCAATGGGAGGAGCCAACCATATCATCCCAACCACTACACAGGCCCCCAGGTCACGCAGGTCTCCAGACGTTTGGTCCCCAGGCAGCAGGCACACCCAGACACACACCACTAAGGAACCCCAATTGGAGATGACCCACCCATGCATGGGCCCTTAGGCCTCTGATTCTGGGCCAGCAGGTGCTCCCAGAACAACTACCACCAAGGACCACCAGAGGCCCCCAGGTCTTGTGGGCCCCCAGGCTTCTCTAGTCCCCATCTTGGAGGCATGCCTAGACACCCAACCCCAGTAACCTCCAATGGGCCAGTAGGTACTCCCAGAACCACCACCACCAAAGCCATCCAAAGCTCATAACTGATCTGGATATATTGGGCCCATCCCTGTTGCCAAGGATCCCAGGTCACTGCATGGCACACAGGTAGGCCTGTCCTAGGTTGCCCTGATTCACTGATACCCCAGGACATAGATGCTTTCTTGTCCTGGGGTATCAGGACAAGATACTGTGCTTCAACAATCCAGCTGGCTGCCCCACACCCCCAACAAATTCCAGATCAATGCTCCAGAGCTTGGACACAAAAGGTGCACCAAAATGAGGATTTAGGCAGAAGCAGCTTTCTGGAAGAAAGTGGTCATCAGAGGGGTGGTGTCTGATCCAACCCTTTTACCTACAAGGAAGAAGTACATGGAGACCTGCCTTTTGCACAGGGAACCTCAATCAGAGATTCAGAAGAAGATCATTAAAAATGAGGAATCAGACAAGAAAAATTTTACCTTAAACCCACAACTCACCTACCAAGCAGCATATGGAAAGGGAGAAGGATGAAAACCTAGAAAAAAGTTATCAGTGATCTGATTACTAAAAGGAATAATGAACTGAAAGAAGATTTAATGAAAACACTAAGTGAGAAAACTCGAGATGAAAAACTCTATTGCAATAAAAACAGACATCCTGATAAAGGAAGTAACAGAGCTAAAATCAATGACATCGGAACAATGATGGGAGAATTTAATAATAGACTTAATTCTATAGACAACAGAAACTCGACTCTTGAACAAAGAACTTCTGATAATGAGGATAGGCTCTGAAAGCTTGAGCAGAATTTTCAAAAAGTCTAGGAGGAAAACAAAAGGAACATTCTAGTAATAATTAGGAAACAAGAAGAAATTGAAATACAAACAAATGACATAAAGAACACTCTCAACTAAATAGTTGAAGAAAAAATTTTCTCAAATTAGAATAGAGTCAGATATGCTCTTCCAGGAAGCTTATAGGACACCCAATTGTTGTAATCAAATGAGAATTTCAGCTAGACCTAGCATATTTAAAATATATAATAGGGACATGAACTAAAAAGTATTAAAAGGTGTAAGAGAGAAACACCAAATCATATTCAGAGGTAAAACAATAGGGTCACAATTGACTTTACAGCAAAGACAGCAAAAGCAAGATTATAGAAGGAAATATTTCAATCACTGAATGACCAAAACCTTCAGCTGACAATACTAAACCCAGAAAAACTCAGCCTCAGACTGAAAGATGAAATAAGAATATTTCATGAAAAAAATCAAACTTGTAGCAATCATAAATAGAAAACTAGCATTATAAAGAATTCTCAAATATAAACTCCAGATAGAAGAACAAGCAAACAATCCTCCAAACCCTCAAATGGAGGAAATTCAATAAAAGTACACACTGTCAAAAAGACAATCAAGAAAGCAAAGAACTCACTAAGAAAACATGATGACTATGAACCACAACCACATAACTATCCTAACACTGAATGTGAATGGTCTCAGTGCACCAATCAAAAGGCACAGGCTAGCAGATTGGATCAAAAAACAAAATTGAACAATATGCTGCTTATGAGAGACCCATTTTACAGCCAAGTACATCTATATTTTGAGGCTAAAAGGATGGAAAAATATCTATCAGGCTTACGGCCCAAGAAAGCAAGCTAGTGTGCAATCTTTTTACTTAAAAGTAGATTACATCCATAAACTATTTTGAAGAGATAAAGAAGGCCACTACATCATAGTAAAAGGAACAATACATCAGGAAGACATAACCATATTAAATTTCTATGCTCCAAACACCAACACTTCTAAGCATGTGGAAAAATTACTCCAGGACACAAAACCTCTTATGGACCCCAACATGATAATACTGGAAGACTTTAATGCTCCTCTACCACCAATTGACAGATCATCAAGCAAAAAAACAATAAAGAGATCTCCAGCCTAAAAATCTCCATAAGTCAAATGGGTGTAACAGACATCTATAGAATATTCTATCTCAAATTGGCTGAGTGTACCTTCTTCTCTGCAGCGCACAGATCCTTCTCCAAAATACATCATATTCTAGTTCACGAAGCAAATCTAAGAAAATATAAAAAGTAGATATTATCCCATGAATTCTATCATACCACAAACCCATAATCCTAACAATTAACAGCAAAAAATTATAAAAGAAAAGGCATGTATACATGGAGATTGAATAGCACCCTATTAAATGAAGAATGGATCCAAGAAAACACAAAAGGGAAAAGAAACAAACGAAACTCAATCAAGCAAAAAAAGAAACAACAACAACAAAAAAGCAAAAAACAAAACAAAAAAATGTGTTTTAACAAGAATTAGGTTGCTCCTTTTCCTTAGGCTTACTCAAGACGAATTTTCATGCTTGATTTTTCTATAGCCCCTTACCTTGGTTGTAACCTTGACCATAGTTAATTATAAAGAAAGGAAACCAGGCTTTATGATATTAAGGGTAAATTTTAGGTGCTTTCTTACTCTACAAACCCTGACCTGTGGAGAAATTATAAAAGAAGCTGATTGCTTTTTCATTTCTGTTCTGTGCCCGCTCCACAATGGTTGTCATTGTTTGGGATCTCAATTTATCATCCCTTAAATGCTGGTTCACCAATTCCATTGTGTTTTGTATAGTTGCATATTAGTACATATTAATAAAGACTTTGTTTATACAGCTTAGTAAATCAAGTTAGACTCTCTACTTATAAACATTGTCCAAATACAAAACTCCTCAAAGAAGTGCACAGGTTCCTTATGAGAATATTAACAATGATGTAACTGGCATAAATACAAATGTGAATTTAATGAAGAAGCCTCGAGGGATATTAAATGAGAACACAAAAGCCCAGAGAACATGGACTTAATAACTTCAGATATAATGCAAGTACATACTTCTTTCTTTCAAAATTGAGCTTTTTTCCCTATATGTTCTCAATACAACTACAACTCAGTGGCAAAAGTATAAATATATTTTAAAAAATTCAGAGCCTCCTTTCCCCAGCTTACATGTAGGCTCTTTAGATAAGTGGTTCTGGCCCACACAAGTGTGCTTAGGGACACATCAGCATCTAAAAGAGTTGACTACTTAAGTGATACGTACTGAAGTCATCAATGTGTATGACTGCCTAATCCACCCTGGCTCTCCTCTTCTACTGTGGACCACTAAATGCACCAGGAGGACAGAACATGTACCTTGACAAATGACTAATTATGTTTTAGTGGCAGTGTGGAGAGCCAACAAGAGTGGGAATGGCAAGAGCCAAGTCCAGGGAGAGCTCTCATAGTATCCCAAGTGAGAGAGAAAGACCTGGACTTTCACAACAGAAGCAGGAATGAAGAAAATGAGTGTATGAAATATTCAGAAAGCCTATTTCTCATAAGACAGGAAATGAGAAAAAAATGAGAAAAGATTAATTCTCTAAATTCTGTTAGTTGTATCAATATAGCTTTGTTAAATGAGAACTCAGGGCACATTAATGATATTGTCTAAGCAAATGGAGCAATAGCATGGCAGAATCAAAGTGCCATATTTATGTCTATGTTATTTTTTAGTTTAACAGAGAGTATAAATAAGTACTAGACAGCATAATAATTCAGAATGTTTCCATTTTTTCCACAAAGAGAAAACTTTAATTTAACTTTAAAAAATGATTCTATTATTTCGTGTGCTTCCTAAAATGTTTTAGAGACTCTAATATGGCACCATTAATCATGTATCAAATATCTGAATAATCATAAAGCCTTCTGATATGGTTTGAATGTGAGGTGTCGCTCACAAGCTCATGTGTGACAATTCAGGAAGGCTGAGGTGGAATGATTGTATTATAAAAGTCTTAATCCAATTAATGAGTTGATCCCCAGGGGATTAACTGAGACCATAGGCTGCTAGGGTGTGGCTGGAGGAGGTGGGTCAGTGGGGGCATTACTTGGGAGTATATATTTTGTACATAGTGTGGAGATCCTCTCTCTGCTCTGCTTTCCAATGTGGTACGTTGAGGTCTGCTGGAGCCATGCCTACCGCCATGATGTTCCACCTTACCTTGAGCTAAGAGGAATGGAGCTGGCCTTCCATGAATTGAGACTTCTGAAATTATGAGTGTTAAATAACTGCCAATGATGATGGCCATATGTAGTTGTAAATACAAAGCACGATCTTTTAGAGACACTCCCCACCTCATCATGTCTGAGCCAGCACATAGCCAATGTCATGGCCCAGCAGCAGTAAGCCTTACCTCACTACACCTGAGCCCTCAGGTAACCGCCCAAGCCCTGCTGTCACAAGAGAGCCACAAGAGCTAATAAATTCCCCACTCCAGATCATATAATGCTGTTCTCTCCAGTCCCAGGAGCAGCCATCTTGTCACACCCCCACAATAAAATCTCTTGCCTCAACTATCAGGGGTCTCTTTGCCATGCAAGAGTGCCCAGCAATGGTTCCAGCGTGCCCAATAATGGTTCCCTGATCGGGAAAATTCATGTCCCCAGTGTGCCTGCTTGCCAATCTCTTTTTGGATTGAGCTGCCCTGGGCCACATGGCTCCCTGGAGCTGAGCTTCCATTAGCTGGATCGTCCCCTTGTCCATCCAGATGCTGGCTTGATTTTCAGGTAAGTCTGCTCGGAATTGGATCTCCACATGGCGATATCTTTATGAGGTGGGTCTGAATTTTTCTCTCTGGGGATCTGGGATCCCCCACTCATTGTTTTTTTTCCAGCTCTGGGTTCAATAAAATGAGAGATCTGGGACCCCTTGCAGACCCTGGCAAATTGAGGTGATGACCCATTTGCTGTGCTCTTGTGATATTTTGTGGCCTCCCTGGGATCCCTGCCCCCGCACCTCCTCGCTCCCCTTTGTGAAGTTGCAGGTGCTGAAGGTGTTGTTCCCATTCATTTCCCCTTTTCCCTTTCTGATCAATCTCAACTAGAAAAGAATACGGGCACCTTTTCCTCTAATCCAACCACCTTCATAAAGGTATTTCAATATGTTACCCAGTCCTATGAACTTACCTGTCATGATATTTTCACAATTCTAATACTCTCACCTCTGAGGAGCATGGATAACTTTGGGAAGAGGCCCAAACCTATGCTGATTAGGTTCATCAAACTAATCTGGACCACCAAATTGGGGCAACAGCCATCCCTGATCAAAACCCCCATTGGGATTATAATAATCCTCAACGTAAAATTAGCTGTAACCAATTTCAAACTCATATATTGGCTGGCCTCCAGAGAGCAACCATTCAGCCGATTAATTTCCAAAAGTTATAGGAAGTAAATCAAGAAAGGACTGAAAACCCTTCAGCCTTTTTGGCTAGATTAACTCAGGCTATGAGCCAATATACTAATCAGGACCCTGACTCTCCCAAGGGCCAACAGCTTCTTGTGACATACTTCTTTTCCCAATCCTACCCTGATATTCATCTAAAACTAAAAAAGTTAGAAAGAGGTCCCCTTACACACTTACCTGGGATTCTACACGTGACATTTAAGGTTTATAACAGCCACAATGACATAGGCAAAAACAAAAGTGTCCAATGTGAGCCATGGCTATTCAATCTTCCCCAAACCCCTGCTCACGCCTGCCACTTCAGGGTCTACTATAACACCAAAGGACTAAGAGCTTAAGCCTACCTCTGTCACACTTTGCTTTCTGGACTTATTGTTTGGATTTTGTGGTGTTTTTGAGCTCATGGCACACACTCTCTCCCCACGCTGTTCCATCCTTATCAACTCAACTCTGTCATATTTATCTCAGCAGGCCCACCCACCTATGTCTGGGAGTTCACCATGCTAGAAACTTATTTAACCTCCCAGAACCAATGGTATACTCACAAGGCAGGATCTGCCCAATGCTCACTCGCAGGGTGCCAAACAGCCATAAGTATTAAACTTGCCCTCCAATCTGTCACCTGCTACATTGCCAACTCCTATTCACCAATAGCCTGTTTTCCCTTTGATCAGACTACCTCAGAATGCTTAACTAGTCAAGACCTCTATGGAAGATGCTACAGAACTTACTGCAATCACCACAAACTTTATCAAGAGGAAACTAAAAAATTTATTCTCAAACATGATGCCCCATGGGACCAAAGATGGGTCTCCAGGGAGACCAGAAAAATTTACCACTCAACTATAGCATCTAGGCCCTCTGGCACTTTATATATATATCGTGTTTATGTGATAACTGGGGCACAAACACAAGTCTATAATAACATCCTAAACTCAGAACAGAAAGTCCCCACCTGGATCAACTGGATCCCACTGATGTTAAGTTTTTAAATGCATCCCACGTTTGGTCAAACATCTCTCGCTCCTTTCTCTGTGCCTCCCTACAAAGGCCTCTCCTGGCAGCAGTGCCTATAACCCCCATAGATGGGTCACATATGGCAACCTGTCAAACCACATTAAAAAAATTCCACTGTGAACCTTAGGGTGTAATAAATCTAATCCCATTTGGTGCTATGGGACCCAAATTCCACAACTAACCTCCCTATTCAGACTGACAGGTGCACCAAGCTGGGACCAGCCATTACCCAGGACCTTCAGGGGACTTTCTTTTGGTGCAATGAGACATTATACACTTGCATTCATTTTTCCACTCCAGGCCCCTGCATACTAACTAACAGTGGCAGTTCCCCAACTTACTCTATATGCGGCTTTTAGCTCCCCACCCATGGACAAAGAGAGCTGTCTTTCTTCCTGCCCTATTAGGGATAAGTTTAATAACCTCTACTGGCTCTGTGGGGTTATCAGATGAAGCACTGGGACACAGCCTCATCTCTGCCCAGGATTTCCAGGACCACCTCGAACTGACTCAGGGATCCACAACCTCCTCTTTGGCCTCACTCCAACAACAAATTACCTCCCTTACTAGAGTAACTCTCCAAAAGAGACGGACTTTGGATTCGCTTGCTGCTGAAAGGGGTGGAGTGTATCTCTTTCTCAGGGAAGAATGCTGCTATTACATTAACAAATATGACCTAGTAGAGGAAAATGCTCAAACCCTTAATAAGTCAAGTGAAGGCCTGAAAAACAAATATCGACAGTCTACTCCCTTAGAAGGGCTCCAGGGACTGATAGCCACCTGGCTCCTTCCCCTCCTGGGACCCCTGGCCTCTCTTTTCCTCCTTGATCTAATTTTGCTTTGTATTTTCCAGCTTCTCCAAAAAATTTTGAGCAAACAAATTTCAGTTATCACCAACCACAAGATTAACCAAATGTTACTGACCAGTTTTCAGGGTCCAGAAGCCACCCTGACGATCAACATCCCCAGACATCCCAATCCTAAAGTCACCGCCCCTAATCGGCAGGAAGTAGCTTCAGAAGATGGACCTTCACCCCTGCTTCTTTATAAAATAGAAAAGTGTAGAATGTGAGATAACTGTTAATGATGATGGCCATAATTAGATGTAAATACAAATCACAGTCTTTTAGAGACACACCTCACCTAATCACACCTGAGCCTGCTTGTAGTCAATGTAGTGGTGCAGATGCAGTAGACCTCACCACCCTGAGCCCAATGTCGTGGTGCAGCCCCAATAAGCCTTACCTCACTATGCCTGAGACCTCAGGCAACTGCCCAAGTCCCACTCTCATGAGAGAGCCGCAAGATCTAATAAATTCCATCCTGTCACCCCCAATAAAATCTCTTGCCTCAACTACCAGGGGTCTCTTTGCTACGCAAGCGTGCCCAACAATGGTTCCAGCATGCCCAAAAATAAATAAACCTTAATAAGCCCCTAAATAAATCTTTCTTCCTAAAATTTGTTCTTGTCAGGTCCTTTAGTTGCTGGAGCAAAAAGTTGACTAAAACAGAAATTGGTACCAAAAACTGGGGTCATTGCCACGACTTGATTGACCATGTAGTTCAGAAGCTTTTAGAGCTTCACTGATTTTGTGGGAGGTATTTTGAGATGTTTTAGCAGTCCAAGCTAGAAAAACTTTAGCTTGTTGTAAGTGGAAATTAATGGGTGATTCTGGTGGGAGTTAAGAAGCCTGGAATGCCATTTGGACTGTGTGCTAAGTAAAGACAGGGCTTAAGAGGTTTCAGAGGTGAAGGGGATTCTACTGGATATTAAACTAGGGGCCGTTTCTGTTATGTTGTGGCTAGGAAGTTGTGTGGATTTTGCCCATGTCCAGAGACTTTCTCTGAGCCTGATTTTAAAGGCAATGCACTTCTTAAATAGGCAGAAATTTCCAGGTAGTGTAGTATTCAGGAGGTGGCATGGGTATTGGCAGCTTTCAGCCAACTTTATTGTGATATTTAGAACCAGAAAGCAGAAGAGAAAGATATGAAAAACTTGGACTTGAAAGATGGGAATAAAACTGGGGCAAAGAAGTGGCTGTTGTTGAAGACATCACAGCCATTAAAGAAGCTGGAGGACATCTCAGGAATTGGCAAGACCACACCCATCTCAGACTCAGTGGAGTAATACCTGTGGGGCACCCTTTACCTGTGGGTTTAGGAAGTTTTTTATAACTGTTCAGACACCCAGGCACTCAGAGGCAGCTACAGCCATGGTCCATGGGTGCTTGGCTACTGCTCCAGAAGGAGGTAGACATTGGTGGCAACCACACAGTGCTGGCTTTGCAGGCTTGAAGGGTGCTGGAGTTAGGGGGACCCTTCCACCAAGATTTCAAAAGAAGGCCTGGGAGGCCAGGCAAAGTGTCCCAGGGTTGGAGACACTGCAGGCAGCCCCTGAGAGGTTGATGCATGGAGATGTGAGGAGGAAGCTGACGCTGCAGTGGAGACCTCAGAGACTGAGAGTCACCAGTACCTTGGAACATAAGCCAAAGAAAGCTACAGGAATTGAACAAAGAGAAGCCAATAGAGAGGCCATGTGGACTGCAACCATCAAAGCTATGGAGTGGAACTATATAAGCCTTTTGTAGAGAACGACATGATTCTATGTGCTCCAGATGCTGAAAATGAAATTACAGGACTTGTTTCCCCAGCTGGATTTTGGACCTGTTTTTATTCTATCCCTTCTTTGTATACCCCCTATTTGTCTAAATGGAAATATTTCCTATATGCCTTTATATAGTAGACATATGTAAATTGATTTTATTTTATTTTTTTATAGGGTTTCATGTTTAGCGTTCACCTTGAGTGTCAGAGGAGACTTTGGACTTGAACTTTTGGGCACTCTTGGAACTGTTGAGACTATGGGGACTCTTGAAAATGGACTAATGTATTTTCCATTGTCTGATTGATGAGCTATTGGGCCGGGGGGCGGTGTGGGAATGTTATGGTTTGAATGTGAGCTGTCCACCAACAGCTCATGTGTGACAATTTGGGAAAGGTGAGGTGGAATTATTGGGTTATAAAAGTCTTAACCCATTCCCCTATAAGGGGATTAACTGGGAACTGTAGGATAGTAGGGTGTGGCTAGAGAAGGTGGGTCATTGGGGGAGTGCCTTTGGGGTATGTGTTCTGTATCTGGCGTGGAGTTTCTCTCTCTGCTCTGTTTCCTGATGTGACATCTTGAACTCTATGCTTACTAGAGCCATGCCTGCTGCCATGATGTTCTGCCTCCCATGCAGCCCCAAAGAATGGAGCTGGCCTTCCATGGCCTGGGACCTCTGAAACTGTGAGCACCTAAATGAACCTTTTCCTCCTAAAACTGTTCTTCTCAGGTCTTTAGTCACAGCAATGGAAAAGCTGACTAAAACATTTCAAAAACTGTTTTCAATAAGTTTAGAAATATGTGTATAAAGTGATTTGGTCACCAGAAGAGCCAGGCAGGATTGTTCTAGCTAGTTAGAATGGAATAGGTTGAGGGCAGTAGGTCAGGTGTGTTGTCCAAAATTGACCACATGACAGAAAATTTTAAAATAGCAAGAGCACCAAGTTAAAATAGTGTATTTAAGCATGCTCTTGGTCCTGACACTGTGTAAACCTGTAATGTCAACCAGTGGACCTAGTAAAAAGCATATTTACTGAATCGTACCTAACTTACAAACCTTTGTTTTCATTGGAGTGAAAATTAGAATCTTTTTTTAGTTACTTAAATATTCTGAAGCACATGATTTATAAAATCACACAGATTCTGGACTTTTAAAATTAGAATATAATCTGATTTAGAAGGTGATAATTGTAAAAAATTGGTATTTATTTTGTGACTGGTAATGCTAAATGCTTTACTTATATCATTCCATAGTCAATGTTTCATATACAGATTTGCATCAGGCAATAGGGAAACCTATGGTTCGAGGAACCTAGGCCTTCATGGTCATTTTTAGTTTTCCGGATTACTCCCTGCACAACACATTTTGAGAAGCACTGCTGTTGGAGATGGAAAATAGTGTACCTTTGTTTACTATGCCAAGAATATTTTAACTGTTCAACAGTGACTTTCTGGAAGTCACTGGGCCAAGAGGCAGTGTACTCAGGGTCCCAATTTCAGTTGGCAAAGGCTGACAAAGAGGTAAATGTGATAACTCTGCTCTGCAAGTCAGCAACCAAATTACTAAGCTAGTGAGAACTTCTTGGAGTGCTTCATGGATAATAATGGTGAGATCATGTTTTGAACCTGCAAATGAGTCTTCCAGTCAACTGGGATGTCTGTCACAAATGCAGTAGTTAGCTCTTGGCTTCATTTCTTTAATTTTAAAATAGCCCAAAAGTAATGCCGTTCTTATTCAACTAGACACCATGTTGGTTTTAGAAGTTTGTGGTGAAAGACTAATTCTCAGAAACATCTTATAAGCAAGCCTGTAAAATGTCATTAAGGTAAAAAAGAAGTCTACTGAATGCAACCCAGGACACACTGCAGTCCTTCCCCTCAATGAATATATTATGTGAACATGGCCACGATATCCTTTCGTTGCTAAATAGCAGTTTCCTTGTGATAAATGTGATCTATTTGGACTGCTTAATATAACATGGTCAGTGTTCTGCATTTGACAAAAATGACAGAGTTTAGGGGTAATACTGTGACCCAAATTCTCAGTGTTTGATCATTTGTAAAAACAGTGACCACCTGGTTGATGTCTCAGAAGATCCTGAAGGTGATGTACTAAAAATGGATGGCTAGAGTTGTTAATTTCAGAAGCATCATATTTGGGGGATGGAAAAGAGAGATGTTCTTATGTGAAGAATGGGTAAACAAATGGTGAAATAAGAGTCTAAGACAAATTAATTGTAAAATATGGGATCTTTCAGAGTCAATGATATGGAAAAAAGTAAAAATTTGTACATGAAGAGTATAATCATTAGAGATAGATGCACATGGGTAGGAACATCTGTAGAGTTGGTCCAGTCATCTTTTGATCCTTGTCTCTAGGATGCATTTTTTTTAAATTTTTTTATTTTTGAGCAACCTTACAAGATTTTAACAAAACAATATAAAATGTGTATAAGATGTGTGTATATTCTGGACATTGCAACTGTCCCCAGGAGTGCCCCCCCAATTACCCTCCCTTATCCCTCCCTTCCCCTTCCCATTATAACTCTAAAAATAGTATTAGATTGTAAAGCATTACATCTTATCTGAATTTAACTCATGTTTCTAGACCAACTTTCTCATTGTCCAGGGTGTAGTCCCCACCTCCACAGATGAGTGGAGACAATCGACCCTTAGATCTCTGGGTTAAGCTGATTTTACTCATCATGATCTCTTCCATAACCATCCATTTACCCTCGAAGGCTGCAATGTCATTGTTTCTA
>PVKS010018904.1:0-39305 GCA_004027875.1 Aplodontia rufa
AAGAGGAACAGCCAGAAGATTGGAGGATGGCTGTTTCCAGGGAGCAGCCCTGCCAGGAAGGGAGGTATAGAGTTTATGAAATTACACTCTAGAGGTATTCCAAACGGTTCTAGAAGCATGTCCCAGCACAGTCGTCAGCAAAAGTGTGCACACGCAGCTGTGTGTCCTGGGCGTGGGGAGGGAGGCTTGGCACAGCTAGCAGCCCACCACAGTTGGGCTTTTGGACCTGTGACAAGGGAGACCACACACCACAGCAGGTGGAAGGGCAGTACCGTGGGAAGCGTCCATGCAGCCTGGTCTAAGATTTCACTTGTTAGGGATCCTGGGGGCAGGTCAAGAAAATGGGCATTCTTTCTGGATCGGGTACTAGGGAGAGTAGGTGAGGGCAGCGGAGCAAGGTGGAGCTGCAGTTGGAACAGAAGCAGCTGCAGCGCAGGAGGTGTGGTAGGTGGAGTTTGCACAGGGACTTCATTTCTGCCTGTGGCCACAGAGAGTTTTAGACCAGTCCTATATTTTCTCAATCCCAGATTGCAATCAATAATTCTGCAAGGAGCCCTGCTTTCTTTAGTAGGGAATAGTATCTAGAAAAAGCTGTGGCCAGAGCGGTGGGGTGTGTACTGCTATTGGGCTGTCCCCACTTCTACATCTTTTCTGTGGATACCACTAAGAAACACGTTTTCCAAATTCATGAATTTACACAGATAATTTCAATTTTAGCTCAGTAATAGAGTTCTTCCTCTCAGTTCCCCAATTCCATATTTGTATCTGTCTTCTCCAGACTGAGAAACCTGCTTCCCTATAACACACAACTAAATATGTTTACTCATTTCCTCTATAACTTGAGCAAAATGGTTTCAGAATCACTAGATGAGAGCTACCAGTATGAAGTAGCTGGTACTGCTTTATACCAAATTTCAAGATTACAAAGAATTATTGCTGCATTATAATAGGATTCGTTATGCCATATTCATATATGTACAAAACAGTATTTGATCTTTATGATTATTTTGGTGCTAAACTAGTGGTCAGAGAACTGTGGTCAAAAGTGATGTGAATTGATTTTTTTCTCCTGTACAGTTTGTATTTGAGTACTCTTAGTTTGATTTTTGTGTATGGCCTTAGTGCACTTTTTTTAATTCTTTAATTTTTTTTTTGGTCATTTATAAGCAGTCTTATTTCTATTCGGACTGCCCCCTTCTACTTTCTACCAAATCCCACATTTGTGTTGTTACTAATTTATGATTTGTTCTTTTCAGATTTCTTTTTGCAAAAAGGTAAACAAGTATTCTGTATAAGTTTACCTTTTTACAGACAGGATGGCATGCAATATACATTCTTTGTATTTCCTTTATTATTTAAAATAGATTATAGTAGTTCATAGGCCATTCCTTGTTCTTAGTACTCCGTTACATGGATACATCATAGTTTATCCAGTTTCTCCTGGATGGAATTTGTTCTTTCCAATCATTTACTCTTACAAATAATGTCACAGTTATCGACAGCTGGTCCCCATGTAGTTTGTGTCTGCAGAGGTTCCTGTTCCCTGTGGATTCTGGGGCAGAGTTGCTGGGTCGCACCGTAAGTGCACAGGGACCGTGTCTCAGGTCTGTTTTGAGCCATTGTCTGTACTCCTCTGCCCAGGGAGGAGTTGAGGGCTGTAGCCCCACAGCTGCCACAGGTGATGTGGCTGTGCTCCAGCCAACTTCTTTCAACCTACCTGAGTTTACCTGCAACTGTGATTGTCAGTTCCCACTTCAAGCCCCTGTGCCTCTCTTCTCATCCTGTAGGGTAAGCAGAAGCTCTGCGGGTGCACAAGGAAGACCTGTTTCCATGTAACAGCACAAAAGGGAAAAAGAAATGGCTTGAAGACTGGGATGAATTGTTGGCTCTGAATATGACTAGACTGTATATTGTGGGGCACATAAGGTACCTTGGGGATAAGTTATAAAGGGCATCTCTTGGCACTTGGAAGACACAAACTGAAATGAGAATGTCTGGTCTCTGTTGGGCAGTCTAAGTGAACGGCTTGGACTTCATACACGTTCTCTCTCTCTCAAATTCGCTTAACAAAGTTTATCTTCCCCAAAATCATGCACACTAACTTTCTTTTATGCTCACTTATTTGGAATCAGGGCCTATAAAGTTCAGTTGATACTTACAAAAGAGTTTTAATTTTCACATACTGTGCTGCGTGCCACACTGATGGGTTACGTGTCATTTGATGGTAATACCTATTAATCCATATCATAAATATTCACTGTTTTCATTTGAAATTTCTTGTCCAATTGCAAGAATAATACAATTTTTATACAAAATTTGTAAAAGGAACAGAAATTAATAAAAATTAAAGACTGCTTTTAATGTACCGACCAAAATACAACAACTATTTGTAAATTGTTAACATTTTCATTTATTTTTAATGTCTCAAAAAATAGTTCTCTAGCGATGGGAAAGATTTATGACTTTATCAGGTAAAACTTCCTCATTGCAGGAGGAAAAAAATAACACTGATGTTATATAGCTTAAGAAAATTTAGTGGATTTCTTCCTAATCTTTCCATTCTATGCAGATATATTTAAACTTTTGTGTTGTAGACCCTTTGTGCATAGTATTCTAGTGCCTGTGTAATGTTTCATCAAGTACAATGTAATAAATCAGTACTACTGGAACGAAGAGGCAAAGGACATTCTTGAAATATAAAACTTTAGGTAAATAAAATATTAGAAACAAATATTTTAACCCATCTGCATCTTTGTGCACAGTGAATTTTGTTAACAAACTATCCCTAGCATTAGAGGTGTCCAGTTGGGAGTAGAAAAACCCAAAGAGCAGCAATGGAATAGCAGCACAGCAGAACGAACTACGAGAATAGAAAGACAAGAGGAAGCTATCCACAGAGGAAGCTAGTTCTAGAACCCTGCCTGGGTGAGGTCAACCATGAGTTGAAGTAGTTTTAGATGGCATTTCTCTGAAATCTTTTACACAGAAAAAAAAGGAATAACTCTGCTTCTTTCTATCCTAAGGAGCAGAATATGATAATATTTGGTTATATGCTGCTCAGAGTTAGATCAAGAGGCAGAAATCACTCAGCATTAACCTGTATGCATTTGCTAAATTTATCACGTGTCTGAAGGATGAGACTGAGCTGGACCAAAGCTGCCTGTCAAACCTTGGGTAATAGGAGAAGAAAGTAAGATCTTCACCACTGGGTTGCACACACAGGTAGTGACTGCTTTCACTTCCTCCAGTCAAGTTCAGCCTGCCTTCTTGAGGCAGCCTGGGCAATCCCCATCCTCTCCTAAAAGCTGTGGAGGGAACTGTGATATTCAGTAACCCCTGTGCCACTTTCTGTCTGTGTCACAGTTGGCTGTAAGTGGGAGAGGGCAGGCGGTGCAGACTGCAGCCTCCCAGAACCCAGGTCAGTGCCCTTTCTGGTGGAGCTTAACAAGCTGCCAGATTCCCATTCCAGCTCTTGGTAGGAGCTGCCTGCCAGCGGACCAGAGGAAAAAGACGTTACACTATGCTATTGCCTTCCCTCTTGTATGTGTGAGTTTAAAAATCACATTTATTCAACATCATGATGGAACTATTATATCACTACTACATTTAGCAACCAACAGCATGTGTAGAAAAAAAATCTACATTAAAACCCTTTGTAGGAATGCACATACATGTATTGTCTAAACGATGTCTACTAAGTGAAATTGTTAATTGTTACTGAAATAACATGCAGTTGTAAGAAATAACAAATTTCACATACCCTTAACCCAAGTTCCCAAATGATAGCATCTTAAAGGTACAGTACAATGTCACAGCCAGGATATGGCCTTTTGCATGTTTTACCCACCTTATTCAGATTTCCCCGCTTTCCCTTATACTCATTTGTTTGTGAGTACTAAGTTAAGTAATATAAGATGCATACATATTGTGTATTGAGAATAATTATATTACATCCTATATAACTTTTTTTTTTAAAGAGAGAGGGACAGTGAGAGAGACAGAGAAACAACTTAGTTTTTCACATGGCTTTAGTTGCTCCAACACTCAGTTGTGTGTGTGGTGCTGGAGTTTGAACCTGGGTCCTCGTGCTTGCCAGGCAAGCGCCGAAACCCCTGAGCCACCACTCCAGCCCCCCTATATAACTTTATAACTTGTGTAGGTTTTTCTACATACCATGTTTCTTTATAGGTTTTATTTTTTACATTTTGTATATAAGTGTGTTAAATTTTAAGTTAATTTTTATATAAGGTATGAGGATTAGGTCAAGGTTTTTGTTTTTTCCCCCAACGGATGTCTAGTTGTTTCAGCACCATTTGTAGAAATGCTGTCCTTCCTGTCTTGATTGCTTTGACTTAAAAAATCCTATAATAGGTCAGTTGGTTGTATTTGCATTGGTTGACCTCTGAGTTCTCTGTTCTGTTCCACTAATTTATGTCTGTTCTTCTGGCAACACCATGCTGTCATAATTACTGTGATTTAGTAAACCTTAATATTTGGTAAAGGATTCTTCCCACTTATTATTTTAGGTTCTCTAAGGCCTGTGCCTTTCTATACAAACTTTAGAATAAGCTTATCTGTGTGTACACAAAGCCTTGCTGGAATTTTAGGGGGAATTGCATTATGCCTATAGGTAAAATTGGAGAGAGTTGATATAGTTTAGATCTGGAATGTCTCCCAAAGGCTTATGTGTTGAAGGCTTGCTCCCAATGCAGCGATTTTCCAAACGGGGCTTTTGGGAAGTGCTAAGCATGAGGGCTCTGACCTCACCGATGGAGTAGTCCATCATTGGACACAGCTGAAGTGACTGTTGGAAGGTAATGGAAACCAGGAGGTGGGGCCTACTTGAAGGGAGTGGGTCCTTGGGGGTGTGCCCCTGGGAGCTGTTACCCATGCCCCTACCCCTGCTTTCTGGCTGCCACAGGTGGACAGCTTCACTCCGCCAATCCTTTTCTGCTGTGATTGCTTCACCACAAGCCCATAAATAGTGGAGCCAAGTGACCATGGTCTAAAACCTCTGAATGCGTGAGCCTAAAACAAATCTTTCCTCCATTAAAGTAGCTTTTCTTGGTATTTTGTCATAATGATGAAAAGCTGACTAACTAACCACATATTTGCTATTTGAGTCTTGCAATGCATGAACATAGCATATCTCTGTTTTTTCAGGGTTTTGATTTCTCTGTTCAAAATTTTCTAATTTTGAGCATAAAGCTCCTATACATGTATTAAATATGCACAAGAACTTTATTTGGAGTAATTGTAAATGATATTGCCTTTTTAATTTTGGTTGCCCTATGTACATTGTTTTATATAGAACATGATTGGGGGAGTTCATCTTATAATACTGCAAACATGTTGAGCTTATTATAAAAGTTGTTTGGCAAATTTCTGAGAGTTTTTTTAAACATTAACAATCATGTCATCTGAAAATAACCATAGTTTTACTTCTTTCCATCTGTAAGCATTTTGTTTCTTTTTCTTGACTTTTTGCAATGTAGTTCTGTGTTGCATAGCAGTTGCCTTGTTCCCAACCTGAGGGAAAAACATTTTGTTTTGTAGCTGTAGATCTTTTTAGATTATTTTATTTTGTCAATTGATTATTCTGGGTCCATCAATATGGGCATTGAAAATCACATGATTTTCTCTAACCTGTGGATATATTAGGTTGCATTGATTGGTTTTCAAATGAGAAGTGGCATTGACTGGATAACAAAAGAAGTAGACTCTTTAAGACTTGGAAAAAAGTTTGAAGTGTTTAGATTTGAACCTATTGTGTCACATTTTCCAGCATGTGCTCTGTGGTAGATGCTAACAAATGATACACTAAAAATATGATTACATGGTCAAACTGTAATCATTTGAAGGTCAGTGGGTTAAACTAAGTTCCATAACTTTCTTTGCTGCTCTACTTGTCAGAGCTTTAATATACAGTGTTGGGTGGTTTCTGTATCTCTAAACGGGGAAAACGTGTGTAGAATTTCCCAATCTTGTTTATTAACAAAACCCCACACTTCCAGGATATCTGTGGGAAATGGAGGTTTATTTTGAGAGACATTGCCATAGGAGATCATTTATTTTCCCAATTGGCATTCCTGACCCAGAGAATATGGTAGAAGAAAGGATGTATGCAGTGGTGGTACTTACCATGGAATTTCAGGAGGTCTCCTAACTTCTCCATGTTCATTTCTTTTGGGATTCAGTGGGGGGAAAAATCTGATCCCCTTGCATGGACAATGGTGTGTTGAGGTTAAAACTGTGGGCTCTATAGTCAATTATCTGAGTTCAAATACTGGCTTTGTGACTTAGAAGGTGGAGGGACACTGGTAAGTAATATGAGAATGCTAACAATTCCCACTCTTCAAGATTTTAAAAAGGATTAAATGAATCACATACATGAAGCATTAAAGAAATGTCTGGAATATAACAACAATGGAGTAGTCATTGCCTGGGATGTTGGTAGTGGGAGGGTTAAATGGAATGATCAGCAAAGTACCTGACTGTCTATACTGCTGCTCAGAGAGTATACACTGGGAAAGAGGACCCTGCATATTGAGTTAGGTGGACATGAGGCCCGCTGCATAATGAGCTAAGAGAAAGTGAATCTCTGGTCCTGCAGTGGATGTTTCAAAAGCCACAAAGGCAAAGGTCAAGTGAGCAGCAAAAAATTGCTCCTCAAGGTGTTTCTGTGGCCACTCTTCCGTGGTGATGGAATATGAGGCTTAAAAAGGACGACTCAAAGATGGCCTCAAGATAGCTGTGGCACTGGAGAAGAGGGTTTTGCATCTTCTGTGCCAGAGCACTTCAGCATTCCAGTTAAAGTTGCTAGGGGCTTTAATTTGCGGCTTTAAAAGAACAGATGAAATAATAAATTTTGGTCTGTTCATGCAAAAACCTGAAACTTGACTGATGTGGCTAAAGGGGCGGTTATGATCGCATCCTTCACTATATGACTTGAAGGAAAATGGTGCCCATGATGCAACTTGGAACTGGAGGACATCTCAGCTGTTTATTGGGGGCACTGAAGTGGCAGAATAGCTCCTCCAAGAGGAAATGAAGGAGGAGAAAGCCTTGCTGGTGCTCAGGATGAAGCAGGAATTGAAAAGGTCCCCAGAGAAATCAATGTGTGTAAATTAAAGAATGAGAGGAAAGCATAATGTGATTGCAGTAGCAGAGAAGATTTAAAAGAGAGATTCGACACAAATGGCCAGAATAAGCCAGATGTGTAAAATTTAACGCACTGCCTACATAAGCATGGACTTTAGCTTGTGTTAGAATTTGTTTTCATAGTCTTATATTCTTGTACAGTGCCTTAGTGCCTTTCATCCTAAGCTTTAGGACCCCACAGGAGCCTTGAATACTATTAGCAGAAAGAAACAGGTCTAAAAAGATTGGATGAAGAAATAGTTTAACGGACCTCTATCTTGAGCTAATAATGTATTAGATGTGTGTATGTGCAACTTAACTTTAGATTACAATTTTTCTGCTCTCTGTATCTGACTTTTATGGTCTCTTCCTCCAAATCGTCTTTTCCAGCAGTTCTCAGGATAGCAAACCACAGAGCTGAACACCAGTGATAAATGAGTTTTCTCAGATAATTCTCATTTCTCTGCCAAGGACTAAGGCCTTGAGTAAGCCAAAGTCCATGCTTCTGGGAAGAAGGAAAGAAATTGACTGATTTATATTTGTATTTGGTTGGTGTGGCAGGCAGAGTAATGACCCCCTCCCAAAGAGATCCACATCCTAATCCCTGGAACCTGTGACTATGAGCGTTTTCACAGCAACAGGGACCTTGCCTGGTTACTGAGGTTATGGACCTCGAGGTAGAGGGTTATTCCGCATTGTCTGAATGGACGCAGTGCAGTCAGGGGGGTCCTTCACAGTGGAAGAAGAGGCAGGGACGAGAATCGGAAAGAGATGTTAGTCGAGAGAGTGGTCAGAGAGATGCCGCTTTGCTGACCTGGAAGATGGAACAAGGGCCAAGAGCCCACCCAGCACAGCGGGTGACCTCTAGAAGCTGGGAAAGGCAAGGAGACACATTCTTGTCCAGAGCAGGCAGACAGGCGCTTGGCCTGCTGGCATCTGGATTTTAGCTCAGCAAGACCCAAGTTGGACTCTGACTTGTTCTAAGTCACTAGCTTTGTAGCAACGTGCTACAATGACAGAAAACAAATACAGCAGCTGTAAATACCTAAATCATGCTCTGACAGGAAGGGAGAGCAAGAGAGTTCCAGAAACCACTGATAAGGCAGAGGTAGAAAGAGATAAGAGACTGGAGCAGCAGAACTGCCCACATCACTAACCCCAAGAGTTATGAGAAATGAAGAACTAGTGTTTCAGCCACTAATTTGGAAGTAGTTTATGATTTTGCGACCAGACAGAATCGCCCAGCAGATAAGCCCCAATTCTGGCCAGTAAGGCATGAGGGAATCTGCTGCAAGGGTCTTCTTCATTGCTGAGGGAGTGCACAGTAGGTGTTTTCCTGAGGATGCTGTTCTACAGCTGTGGTCTACATCCAGGAGAGGAGTGGACAGAGGGGCTGTGGGCTGGGATCCTGGCAGCACCTTGGCTTTGCCTTACCTAGCCTGCCCCTTTACCTGTGTGGTTAATGTTTCTCTCACTGGTACCAGTCAGGGATCATCAGGAAAATGGAAACAAATTAAGTAGACATGTAAGTAGACATGTAAGTTTAGGGGGGAGCACAAGGCAGTGCAGATCTGAAGTCCTGCAGGCATGGACCTGGAGGCATCTCCTGAGTTCAAGGTGACTTGGATGTTGGGGCTGGAGCAGTGGCTCAATGGTTATAGCACTTGACTGGCATGCTCAAGGATGCGGATTCAAACCCCAGCACCATGTATACAACCAAGTGTTAGAGAACAAAAGTCACATGAAAAATAAATTGATCACCCCCTCACTGTCCCTTTCTTTAAAAACCATGAAGAGTTGGAAGTTCCTACTCTAAGAACCCTAAGAACCCCTAGCCCACCTGCAGCTTGCCCCCAGCACACATGTAGGGTGCCTCCAGGAACAACCCAGGCAGGGGGCTGCTTCAAGCCTCCCACATGCAGAGCCCTCCCACGTAGCTACCAATGCAGAACAATGTTATGGTTAGATATTTGGGGTCCCCCAAAAGCTCATGTGTGAGACAGTGCAAGATCTAGAGGTGAAATGATCAGATTACGAGAGTCTAGACTTAATCAGTGAATTGACCCCCTGATAAGTATTAACTGTAGGCAGATGGGGTGGGGCTGGAGGAGGTGGGTCACGGGCCCTGTCTTTGGAGTTATGTTTTGCTGTGGTGAGGGGACTCTGTCTGGACTTGGTGGCCATGTCCTGAGCCATTTCCTTCCACCTCTTCTGCCATGAAGTTCTGCTCACCTCGAGCCCTGAGGAACGGAGCCTGCTACCTATGGACTGAGGCCTCCGAAACTGTGAGCCCACAAATAAACTTTTCCTCCTCTAATTGTTCTTTTCAGGTCTCATGGACACAGCAGAGAAAACTAAAACAAACCCCAAGCAGACTTTCACATGATGCAAACGGTGCGATGTCAGTTACACTGAACTTCAGTCCTGCCCCTCTGCTGATGTCCAGATCTCATGCTGGTGCCTTTGGTTGGCAGAATTGAACCTGGAATCTTGCTGGCAGGGATTCTGGTACATGCAGCATCCAGGGTTCTGGCTCTGGAGATACCAGGAGGAACGTGGAAGGAGAGAATCATGCTGCTTGGCCATAAGACAAGCTGGCACACCCAGTAACCCCTGCCCCCAATCACCACCTGGGACGGAGTGGCTGACCAGGGACAGCCTTCAACCCTCCCTCTGCACCTGTATCTGTCAAGGCATTTTCTCTCTCCTTCCTCGCTTTAAACTCCAAGGACAAATTTGCAAAATAAGAGTAAAGATTCCAATTAGGCAACTGTTGTTCATTGAGCTCCAGCTGTGTGCCAGACATTGCTCTTGGTGTTGGGATGCAGCAGTGGTGACCCTGTGTTCCTGGGACTGTCCTGATGTTAGCGCGGAGAGTCCTGTGACCTGGGAAGCTGCTTGGTCCCAAGTAGACTTTCATGTTGGCCGCATTTGATACAGTGATGAAGATGGCAGTCTGCATCCCATTTCATGTGCAAGTCAGAGGACACAGAGAAGACACGGAGCATGTAAGACATGTAAGGCACAGTTTTACAGAGCAGCATCAGAACAGAAGGCGTTTCAAGGGTCCATACACTGGCTCATCTGTTTATTTTATAAAAGGAGCTGCTCCTTCTGTGTGTGCGACATGAAAGACACTCCCCTTAGGTCCTGGCTTGTGTTCAGAAGGACGGCACCTACCGTCCCTGAGCAGGTGGCTCCCATAGTAGGGGGTGCCTGCCCTTCCCAGGACATTGTGGTCTTTGTGGAAAAGCAGGCAGCTCTCCAAAGAGGCCACACGCACCTTGAGTGGTCTGTGTGACCAACTTGGAGACTCTGGGCCTGCCACCTCACCTGTGGGCATTATCAGTGGTTCTCTGCTGAATCTGGGTAAGCCTGACTGAGGACTGAGTAGAGGGGACCACCGCCTCCCGAAGGAGTTGACCAGGAGAATGGTGGGCTGGGCCCTGACTTCTTGGTCTCTGCTATAGCAAGGGTGACCACAGTCTTGGTTTGTTCAGGACTGAAGCATTTCCCAGTACATGGGACTTCAAGCCCACAACCCTCTAGAGGCCTCTGGGTGACCATAGATTTCATCATTTAAATCAGGAAGTTTGAGAGTGAAATGAGAGGCTTTGAACGGCAGTGCAATCAGGTGTGCACGGGGATCATCGTGATGTCTCTGAAGTGTGACCTTTACTGCCCAGGCTACCTCTGCTCCCAACTCATGCTCCAGGGGGCGCAGCCCACTATCCTGCTGATTCCGGAGACCTTCCCTCACTGAGGCACCTTTCTGAAGTGCTCAGCCTTGGGGACAAAGACGGTGGTGTGAATACTACTGCTTAGCTCAGATGCAAATGGAGCTACCCAGCTGCTGTGTTCAAGAAAAATAAGAATAGCAACAAAAAGAATTCAGAAATTTGCAGAAAAAGGTATCTAGGGAGAATATATCTTAATTTAAACACATATAGATTTTCTGCCATTTGGGAAAATAAAAATTCCTTTCAATAACCTGGGATGCAGCAGTATTGAGAATACAGGAGGCAAAATAATATTTTTTGGCATTAGGAGTGTTAAAAGGTCTCTTGGTCCCTGACAGGGAAGAGCACACTTGGCCAAGGGTGAGTCAAGGAGGGGCCTTCTGTGGCTCAGCAGTGCACTGGGCTCCCCACGGACCGAGGACTGGAGGTACCATACGAAGCCAGATGGATCAGAATTTGAACCCAAGTCCTCCCAAAGCCCACAGTTGCCTGGAGGGTGGCAACTGACTCCCTCTTACTAAGCACCCATAAGGAAGAGTACGGTGTTATCAGTGCCAAGGGATGAGGAAGGAGGAGTGAGCTGTGTCGGGGGATTGGGCCTGGGGGAAGCAGATAACATATCTGTGAGTCCCTGGGAGTCCACAAAGCCGCTCTGGCTGCTGCTTCCTGATATCGTTAGAAGACAATTCCGCAGAACAGCTTGACATTTACCCAGGCCTGACACTCAAGATCTACAGTCCCTGAAACGTGGCTTAAGTATTTATTTCTTTGAGACCTTGGGACCATCAAGAGAGCAAAGGTGAAAACAGGAAGAAAAAGGACAGCGGCCGAGGGGCTTGTGGGAGAAGCAAGGTGTGCCCTTGGCAGTGTGGAGGCCAGGTGAGAAGCAGGGCTTGGGCACCCACCCCTGGGGTGCTTCTCGGGGCTTCCTTGGTGCCTCCTTTGTTGGGGGGGCATGTGTGCTACAAGGTGCGCTCCACATGCACCTGTACGGTGTGAACCTAGACCTGCAGGACCGTCGCAGAGCTGCGGAGAAGCTGCTGCTTGGGTTTATCACGGCTATTTCAACTGCCCCTCCAGGATGGACCTGCACCTGTTTGCTAATCTTATTGATAAAAATGTGCTATAATGAATGTCCATTTTTAGGATAAATGTCTTGAGGTGGTTTTGCTGGGCCTAAAGTTATGACAAATCTGTTTTTCAGTACATTGCTTCACAGAAAATTCCTGCCAGTTCACACTTCCACCACCAGCATTTGGTAAACCGTCCTCACTTGCTCTTGTTAATAATGGTTATTATTATTCTTTTTTATTTATATTTGCAAACTGGAGCACAAGTTAGTATGCGATTTAATTTTTGTTGATTTCAACTGATAAGAGTAAATATCTTTTTCTATTTTTTGGAACTTTTCTTTTGTATATTGATGTTTAACATCCATTGTGTGTTTTTAATTGAGATATTTGTGGAATTTTTATAACTGATAACTATATACTTTATGTTTAGAAAATATGATACTTCTATTTCATAACCTTTATATATTCCTGTCCCTGTCTTCCTGAATTATGTTTTTGTTTGTGTATTTTTGCCGTGTCAGAGTTTTAAGTTGCATATAGGAAAAACCACACCCCCCCACATACATATACATACATAAATTTTAAAAATTGTTTATATATTTAAAACACACACACACAAAATAAAAATCCATTTTCATTCCTAGGCATATAAAACATTCTCCATTGTTTAAGAATATTTTTCATTCAAATTTTAGTAAATCTGAAGTTTATGTTGAGGTAAGAGATGAATGTATTAATCAGGGTCTTGGTTGTCATGTTTCAAAATCTACCTTGCATGAGAAGGAGGTAACTTGTGCAAAGAATACGGAATATCATTTAACCAAAGGGTACAAAGTCGGTCAGACAGGATGAGTAAGCTTCAGGGATCTGTGCAACACAGAGCAACCGTGCCATGTCCCTATAGTTTAAAATGTTTGCTAAACATGTGGATCTTGTGCTAGATATTTTAACATAAAATATAAGAAAATTTTAAAGATTGAAAGAATAAAGGAGACGGGGACATTCTTAGAGCTGTGGATACATTGAACACTTTGTGGTGCTGGTTCATGGGCGTGCTCAGTGCTTATCTCCACACTAGTAGATTGTGTGTTAAACAAGGAGGAGTATTTTTTCTATTGTTGTTTTTATCTCTATCATACTGCGCTTTGTTTTTTGAAAAGGACGTGGGATATTTGATAGGTCACATGATAACTGTTGTGGTAGGAGCAGAAGCTTGCTTGATGCAGCTCAGCCCACAGTGGTGTCCCTGCCTCACCCCAGGGACCTGGTGAGGACGTCAGTCAGCACAGCTGCTGGGTGGTGTAGACACTGCTGCCTGCAGCTGCCCTGGGGACAACAAGCCGTGGTGCTGGAAGAGGGGGTGCAGGGCCGTCTCTGGGGGCTGGGTGGAGCTGCAGCCTCTAGCCCTCTGCCAGAACAGACTCTGTGGCACTGTTTCTAACCTCTAAGCTTCTGATTCCAGTTCTGAGAGCATATGGGTGTTAGTAGAAGTGACACCCTGTACCCAGACCTGCACTGGGTGGGAGGCTGGCAAAGTGGATATTGCGCCCTGAGCCGCTCTGTGGCGATCATGCTGCCTGAGGAATGAGCCCAGGGTGGTGAGGGTGGAGCTGCTACGTCTTTCCCAATGGCGAGTCAGTTTCTCCAATGCTGTGTATTAGATGACTGGTTCTTTCTCCAGGGACCTGAGTATCACTCTTACTGTATACTGAAAGCCCACAAGTTCTTCAGGTCTGCTTCTGTCCTGTAATGTCACAGCTTGATCATGACTTCATGCCCCACTCCACTTTTCTTCTTGTTAAACACAGGCATTGCTCCTGTTAATGCATTTAAACGGAGTTCTTGCTAATGAAGAACATTTTCATTGCGTGGGCATTCACAGACACAGTCTGAGGATAACACCCCGACTGACCTACCAGGGGCCTCAGTGTCACCTGGAGAGCATAGTTGACCTCCTGAAGAGCCATTCACAGCCTGAGCTGTGATTGTAACATTTCAGGAAAATTAAAAAGATATTTTTCAATGTGTTCTCAAAGTGGGCTGTACCATAGAAGAGCACAGCGTGTACCTCCATTTAGTCAAGATTCCTGTCATTTCCTTTACTGTAATTCACAAATTCCTTAGTGTAATTCCTGCTAACCCTCAAAGTTCTCAAACACAAGCTCTATGCATTTATATACATATGAATGTGTACTTTTTGCTGTGTTTGGATGAAACATAAAACGGTCATTGGCTTATAAAATTATTATTGCCGGACACCTAATTTATCTGAACTTTTATTCTGTGTATTCTGTAAGTCAATCATGCACAAATAAATTCTGAATAATTCTCAATTTATAGCTCCTATTCCTTTTTAAAATTTATTACACTTAAATCTTCTGGAATATTTCAAATGTTGGCAGAGATTATTAGCATCCTTGTCTTGTTTAGGAATTGAATGGAGAGTCCTGTCTCTCACCATCAAGATTGCTTTAAAATTCCAGAATTGCTATGAGTTTTTACCAGGGAAAGATATTTATAATTATCAAGCGCCTTTTGGCATGTGCTAGATCAAGTGATATTTTCTTGTTAATCATAACTGCTGTTGTTCACTGAAAAATCCGGGACTTCTGCTCAGGGGGATCTCTTGCTCTCTCCGTCCAGTGTCTTTTGGGTTGTCCTCTGCCTCAGCCCTCTCTTGCCGGGATTCTCCCTATAGGACTAGCTACTTCTGCAGGATTCCAGCTCAGCAGGGCGAGGAGCTGTCTCCCTGTGTGGACCCCTAATGTCTGATGCAGCCACACTTGGGAAGTTGTGGTTGATGGCCGGGGCAGGTGCTGTCAATCAGAAGTTATTTCATTAAGCAGTTCCCCATTTCCCTTAACAGTTGCCTTGATCCGTTATGTTAACATTTTAATAGGGGTTGTAAAATGGTGATTTGAAAATGCACCCAGGATTGTTTTTCTTCTTGGTAGTTTTCTATAGACAGAATCCAAGGTGCTGCAGCAATGGGTTTGCACAGAAAGGTAGGCTAAGAGCCTGATTTTTTCCCTTCCTTGCCTTCCTAGAGCAATGAGTCAGTGCCCTGGAGACAGAAGGAGTCAGGAAGTTGTTGGTGGGAAGCTCCAGCCAGGGATGCAATGATTCTTACTAGTTCTGTTGATAAAAGGGGACATGAAACAATATTTTTGGTTTTAAACCATAGAAAGAGCCCTGGGTAGGGGTCACTAAAAGACATTGGAAGGAGGAATCTTGTTCCTCTCTTTGATGGTGGAAGATTGCTCTGCCTCATGGACTTTCCCCCTGGTCGCCTCTGTTTGTTCTCCTGTTTGGAACATCTAGAGCGACTGTTCACTAGTGGGGCAGTTTCATTTGTCTCAGGTTGTTTCTATTGTGATTCATTGTTGAGCATTTAATCTTTTCATTTCTCCTACTTGCTGTGTGAGAATATGTAGCCTCCTGTTGGGAAGAACAAGTTTGTATTCCTGGGACTACCATGGCGGACGCCTGGGGTCCTTTGGAAAGTGTGCAAAGCTACGTGCTGGCTTCTTTATGTTACAGACTTACAAGATCCTCCAAGGGGAATCTAACAAAACTAGATGGACCCCCACAGAAAGCAGCAACAAAAGGCTGACTCCTTTCTGTCTAACTGAACAATGGCAAATTACTTTATTAGGGGATGTGTGTAAGTGATAATGGGGGTAACAATAATGTGTGTGTGTGTATGTGGACACAGAATCAGGAAGTGATTATAAAAGACAGAGTGATAACACTTCCTGATGTGGGTTGTATGAGTCAGGGGGTAAGAAAAATGAACTTTCAACCCAACGCCCCAGGGATAGATGTATCATCTCTATAATAAGCGGCTCTGACATTCATTTTGGATTGTGTGGGCAGATAGTGTCTGTTCCAGGCGGGGTTTGAAGTTGAGTTCAGGGTCGGTTGAATTATTCTGAGGAATACGCAGCCCAAGTAAGGAAAGTTTTGCCTTTGGGTTTATCCTGAAACATCAATGTGTATTTTGGATATAGGATTCTTTTTGTCTCATTCAATGAGGAAATTGAAGGTTAAAACCAAAGAAGAACTACACATTGGAAACAAGATGCAATCAGGATTGTAATGAGTACAGAGAATGCATGCTGCAAAACCTAACAGATGGAGGTCACTGCTTGATCCTCATTCTGCAGATATTGATAGTGCACCCACCTCCAGCCTGGCTCTGAGGACAGGGCAGTGCACAAGACTGTGTGCCTTGAAGGGGTTTATTGAGCTAGAATAAGAAATGCAGCAGATCAGTAGGCAGTCCCAGTCACATGTGACGAGTGTTTCTGTAAGGATGCTTTCGAGGGTTACAGGGTACGCACAGGAAGAATACCGAGCCCAGTCTTGAGGACACAGGGACAGAATCCTGTCAGGGACACCTGAGCTGAGACCTGTTGGAGGGGAGAGGGATAATGAAGTGGGGTATAAGGGGCCCTCACATGTGAGAGCCCCACCCTGCCAGAGCAAGGTCTTTAAACAGAAAATATTAGGTGGTTCTCACGTGTAGGCTGGGAGTGAGCAAAAGATTTGCGAGACCTGGAAAAATGGCAGGGATGGATCATGACAGCCTTAGAAGCCTGCAAGAAGTTTGAGTATTGTCCTGAGGACAATGGGACATTGAAGGAATGGCAGGAGCCAGTTGGGTATTTTGGAAAACAACTTTAGGTCCAGAGTGAGTGCTAAATATGTGTGTGTGTAGGGACGGCTCACACACATGCTCCAGTGAAGAGGCCAGCCCTGAATCCCCACGCATGACTATACAGGCAGGCTTGCCCCACCACTCCTTACCCACCCACTGAGCGCTGTTCTTCCAGCAGTTCAACGAATTTCACGAAGCCTCAGCCACAATCCTTCTTGGAGGTTTAACCGGTAGGGAGCCTCCATAACCTAGTAAATCAAAGGACTAAGTAAAGGCGACTTCACTGTTGCCGGTGCAGCCACGACGCTTGGTGTTTCTAAGACACAAGCTGCTAAGCACGGGAGACTTCTTCAGAAACCCCAGCTCGTGCACTGACTCTGTCGGAGAATGAAAGGCAAAGGAAAAACAGACTCTAGAAGGTAGGACTGAAACACATTTAGATATAGGCAGTGATAAGAAAGCTTCCTGAATTTAAAAGACTACTGAATATTCAGTACTTTGATTGGCAGAAAAAAATGGGGAAGAAAAGGCAAAGAAACCCACTTCAAGTCTTTGCACGTAGTTTCAATTTAGAGTTGGAACAAAGGATGAGCAGTGCTTTCGCTCAGCTTGTAGACTCTAAGGAGGAAGAGGAGGAACAGAACTGTATGAGTCTGGGTAGCTGAAATGGTGAAGATGCTTCAGAAGCTGGGGAACTTCTGGACTTCAAAAAGGTCAGCTTTATGAAATATTAGTACTTTATTCAGCTGCTACCTGAAGAGGCCTTGGTGGAGAGAGGAGAAGAGCCAGCCCCAGTAGGACTCCCTGCTGATCCTGCCACCTGAGAACAGCAGGGGCCAGTGCCAAGGCCAACAGGAAGCCTTAACCAGACACCCCGCTGGAGAAGAGTTGCTACGAATCAACAGCACTCGCAAGTTGAGGTTAGTGACCTCCCAGAAAAGACTGGGCGCAGCAGAGTCCACGTGCAGAATTGACACTGGGACAGAGCAGAGGGGCTGCCAATAAAACCATGTGACAAGCAGAGGGAGCAGGGACAGTGCTCAGGAAAAACCTGTAATTACTTGAATGGTCTGTGCACCTGTGGGTTAATGACGGGTGTAGTTTTTAGTGAAAGGGTGTCGTTTAAGTTCTTCTTAATGTGTTTCTAGAAGAATTGTATTTATCATCTGATAGTATAGTTCTTGAGAATACGAAGATTGAGCTAGTTTTACCAGTGTCTGGGTCACTGGGCGCAACCTTCTTTCAAGAAAGAATGAGAGAGGATAAACTTAAATAATAAATGTCTGCTAAGGATTTATTATACTACACAAACATTGGGAAATGATTCTGCAAAAAGACCCAATAGCTAATATTAATAGTTTTGTAGTCCGAATGGTGTCTGTCCTAAGTCAACAACACCCAACTCTAGTTGCTGTAGCACAGAAGCAGCGAGGACCACGTGTGCACAGAGGAGGACGCTAGGCTTGTTCCAGTTGTAGTGTGGACAGACTCCAGACGGTGGCTAGACTCTGCCATGGGCAGAGCTCTGTCCGAGAGGATTCCTGCTGAATACAAACTGATGATTCTGATTTGAATGCAAGTGGATTTACTGGTCACGACTCCTGGGCCAGGTGTGGCTTGCCTAAGTTCTGAAGGCAACATGGTCTAGAGGTGGCCCTATCTTCCTCATTAAGAGACTCACCTGGGCAGAGAGCAGACTCCTAAGTGCTAGTGCTCCTGTGGAAATACACCGGAAGCAGGAGCTGCTTAACAGCTGGGTACCCCAGCAGAAGAATGCGCTCAACCTCTTGCACCTGAGTAAAAGGAGAACAGGCCCTCACGCCTGGAGTCTTCCCAGTCAGCCACGAGTTCTCAGAGTGGCACGGGCTTTCTGCTTTGCAGTCCCCTTCCCTGAATTTCAGCAACTGTCTAAGCAGATTCCCCACCATGCATGCCCTGTTCTGAAGAGTGAGCTGGGGGCTGGGGGTTGGGGTGGGATTGGGGGTGATTCAGTAGGGACCAGAATCCCAATGCTCAGAAACTGTTGAGGGGTGCAGGGAAGCAGAACAGTGCAGACGGGAGGAACAATGAACCTGAAAGATATAGGCCTCTGCCACTGTGGAGAGAAGGCAGTGTATGGAGATGGATCAGCAGGTCACTCAGGAGTCTGCATTCAGAGGCCAGCTTGTGAGATTCATTGACACTCCTGCGGTTGGCTGACACGTTTTTAAATACAGGAATCCAGTAATATTTTGATTAATGGCTTCTTTGAGGACAAAGCTCTTTTATACAGACAGCTCTATTAGAAAAAAAGCCTCAAACCAAAACCCTTCATAAATCATGCAAAAAAAATGGCTGCGAACACAACAAAACTAGCCAAGTGCAGTGTCTATTTGTCTTTGGTTAGATGTTGATAAATAGGGCTCCTCCTTGGTGCACGTGTAACTGCAGAACTGCACCCACAGCCACGAGCCTTTCTGAGCCTTTCTGAGCCTTTCTGCGCCTTTCCTGCAAATCTGTGACCTCCAGGACCCTGGATTTCAGGATGCCAGTGCACCAAGTCGGTCTTCGTACTCAGCCAGGGGGAAGCCTTGGGAGGGAAGGAGGCAGTGCCAGTTACTATTGATCTCACTGCCCCTGCCCAAGTGCCCCATACACACCTGACCCCTCACTCTCCCAGAGGAGGTTCCCTGAGGGCCTGTGAGCGCCCTGAGGGTGGAAGATGCTTCCTTATGGCTCACCACTCGGGGTCCCTAGCCGCATACCTCATCTCTCGGGGTCCATGGAGGCACACTTCATTATAAGTGCATTTTAAAGAATTAAGCGATTCCCTTATGTATTAAAACCTTCGCTGTTGTCTTTTGCATTACTTATTCCCAGCTTTCACCACAGAAGTGTGGCATGGAGTGTGTACTGGCCTGTGAGGCTCAGTCTGCGCGTGTGGAGCAGGATGGGGGGGAATCAAGCGATATCAGCACACACACAGCCATGAGCAAAGGTGGCTGCTGCAGTCGGGAGCACTGGGCTGTGTTTGCCCTCTTGCTTTCACTGAATGTATATGAAAGTCACATAACATAAAATTAGTCAGTGGAGAGGGCAGCGTTGGGTGGCATTCCCAGTGTTCTTCAACTGCCACCTTTATTAAATTTTCATCATTCTCAATGAGAACCCCACACCTTAGCAGGTCACTCCCAGTCCCTCCTCCCACCTACTGTTTAAATTTTGGTAAGGATTGAATTGAATCTGTAGAATTCTTTGAGAGGTATTACTATCTTAACAATATTAAAATTTCTAATTCATGGGATATCTTTTAGACATATTTCCTAAGCATGATTTTTCCATATTTAGGAAAAGTCATACTTTTTAATTTACTTTCATCAATAGTTTGTCATTTTCAATGTAAAATCTCTCACATCGTTAAATTTATTAATATGCATTTTATTATTTGAGGTGTTATTATAAATGGAATTATTTTCTTTTGCTTTCACATTGTTTACTGTTAGGGTATAGAAACAATAGATTTTCATGTGTTGATCTTCTATCCTGCAACTTTGTTGAATTTATTAGCTCAATAGTTTCTGTTAATTTTTTTAGGATGCTTATATATAAGATCATGTCATCAGTGAATAGAAATAGTTTACTTCTTCTTTTGCCATCTGGATGCCTTGTATTTCTTTTTCTTGCTTAATTGCTGTGGCTGAAACCTTCAAATAGTATGAATAGCAGTGGTGAGAGTAGGACATCCTCATCTTCTCCCTAGTCCCAGGGGCACATTCACCATTAAGTATGATGTTAGCTGTGGGGTTTTCTCAAATACCTTTCATTAACAGTAACAAATTCTCTGAGCATCAGTTTCCTTATCTGTCATTTGCCCTTTATAATGACAAATTCATTCCCTGACCTTTTTTGATATCTCTATAGGGGTTTCTTCTCCTCTAAGGTCCCAGCTTTAACCAGCTACCTCCATGGTGGGCAGCCCTGGCTCTTCCTGAATTCTCTAAGAACAGAAACAGATTCTTCCTAATGTTCCTATTTGAGTTGTCTCCCCACCCCTGCTTGTTTTTTTTTAAATTCTGTCATCTTTTCTGGTAGTTTCTCTTATGAACTACCTCTATTGCATCTTTCACATGAAAGAAACATGGAGTTCAGAATGCCTACTGTTATATTTCTATATGATAATAGGTGATCTCCAAGTAGTAACTTCATTTATCTTCATTTTCATGGAAATTATCCTAGTCCTGGTCACCATTCTATCTTGCTTAGATGATGGTATCTAACTATTGGTAATATCCCAATAGTTTGGAATCCCTTCTTGCTCCCTTCCCATCTTTTTTTCACATAGTAGCCATAAAAATCATACCAAATCAGGTGTTTGTGGATGCAGACAATGGAAGCTTTCTAATTGGCTTATAAATTATGGAAATTTAGCATCAGACTCCAGAGGTGGTGGATTCAGTAGGTCAGCGATGCCCCCTGAGACTCAAGCGTTCCCATCTCTCTGCCATGCTGTTTGTCCTAAGGCTGTTCCTTCAGTTAGCTGCCCATAGTATCCAGGGAAAACTCTTCTTTGTTCACATTTATTGGAGGCGGGCAGGGTGGGGGCATGAGAGAGCTGCTTTTCTGTAGATGGAATGTAAATAATTTCCTTTACTCTGCTTCGGTCAACCCAGGCCAGGGCTGGCTTCTCCAACCCTTTGAATTAATCATAGTAGTCAGTAGAATAGCTTAGATTCATCACAATATCCCTGTGGTATGGGGGAAGGAGTAGGTACCCAAGCAAAGTCGATTTCCTCTTAGACATATGGAAAGGGGACTGGGTGATAGTCAGTTATCTTTTAAGAGTTTCAATCAGATCAGTCATTCTGGTGCTTTCAGTTTCCCCGAGGCCTTAGCCAGCCTCGCTCCATCTGCTTGTACGGTCAAGTCTCCTGTCGTTGTCTCTCCGTTTCCCCTTCATTGCTCCAGCTACAACAGCTTTGGAAAACTCCCCAGGATTCTGGCTTGGCGCACCTGCTCTCCTGTCTACCTGCATTGCTGTGCTTGCGCCTGCCGCACCCTCATCTGCCTGAAGCCTCCCAGTTCTGCAGGTCACAGCACACGGTCTCTCCCTGAAGGAGCCTTTCCCATCACTTTACCTAAAGTGGGTCTGTTCTTGGTTACCAACCTGTTATTCTCTCCTATGCCAACACATCCTTGGTCACTTCATCACATGAAACCTATTTTGTCCACATTTTTTATTGGTGCATTATAGCTGTACATATACGTGCACACAACAGAACTATATAATCTGACAAATATTACTCCTATCACTTCTCCCCTTCCTCCCTACCTCCCTCCTCTTGGTCCCTTTCCTCTGCTGATTTCCCTTTGATTCTCATGAGATCCCTGCCCCCCACTTTTATTTTCCTTTTTTCCTCTCTAGCTTCCACATATGAGAGAAAACACGGAGCCCTTGACCTTCTGAGATAGGGTTGTTTCACTTAACACGATGGTCTCTAGTTGCATTCATTTCTCTGCAAATTACATAATTTCATATTTATTTATGGCTGAGTAAAACTCCATTGTGTATATACCACATTATCTTTATCCTTTTATCCACTGATAGACACCTGGACTATCATAATTTGGCTGTTATGCATTGTGCTGCTATAAACATGGGTGTGCATGCATCACTATAGTAAGATGACTAATTCTTCAGGGTAAATACTGAGATGTGGCATACCTGGGTCTTGTGGTGGTTCCACGCTACGTCTGTTCAGGAACCTCCATGCTGATTTCCACAGTGGTTGTACTGATTCACAATCCTACCAACATTGTAAGAGTGTTCCTATTTATCCACATCTTCGCCGGCATTTATTATTGTTTCTGTTCTTGATGACTGCCATTCTGACTAGTGTGAGATGAAATCTCAGTGAAGTTCTGATTTTCATTTCCCTAATTGCTAATGATATTGAACATTTTTCATATATTTGTCATTTGTATTTCTTCTTTTGAGAAGAATTCATTTCTCTGCTTATTAATTGGGTTTTTTTACGTGAAGTTTTTAAAGTCCTTTTTATATCCTATATATTAATCCTTGGTCAGAAGAGTAACTGGCAAAGATTTTTTTCCCATTCTGTAGGTTCTCTCTTTATAGTCCTAATTGTTCCCTTTGTTGTGTAGAAGCTTCCTAATTTGATGCCATCCCATTTATTTACTCTTGACATTATTTCCTGAGCTTCAGTGATTCTAGTGAGAAAGTCGTTGCTTATGCTTATATACTGGAGTATTAAGACTTGGTTTTCTTCTAGGAGTTGCATAATTTCTGGTCTAAGTCTAAGGTTCTAGATCCATTTTGAGTAGACTTGTGCTGGGTAAGAGACAAGGGTAAAGTCTTACTCTTCTACATATGGTTAACCAGTTTTCCAAGCACTGTTTGTTGGAAAGTGGTCTTTTCTCCAATGTATGTTTTTGGCACTTGTGTCAAGGATCGGATGACGAGGATGCTTTGTCTCCGTGTCTTCTACCCTGTACCATGGGTCTTTGTGTCTGTTTTTATGCCAGTGCCAAGCAGGTTTGTTTTTTTAACTATAGTTCTGTAGTATAATTTGAAATCAGGTATTGTGATGCCTCCGGCATTGCTTTTTCGGTCTAAAATTTCTTTGGCTATTCTGATTCTTCTATTATTCCAAATGAACTTTAGGACTTTTTTTTTTATTTCTTTGAAGAATGTCATTGGTGTTTTGATGGGAATTACATTAAACCTATATATTGCTTTTGACAGTGCGGCCATTTTAACAATATTAATTCTGCCTATCCAAGAACTTGGGAGGTCTTTTCATCTTCTGAGGTCTTCTTCAATTTTTCTCTTTAGTGTTATAATTTTCATTCCATAGTTTTCATATAGATTTATTCCTAGGATTTTTTGAGGCTATTGTGAATGAAATTCCTTTACTGATTTCTTTCTCAGCAGATTTATTATTGGTATATAGGAGAGCTATTGATTTTTTTTGTCTGTTGATTTGGTAGCCTGTTACTTTGCCAAATTTATTAGCTGTTGCAGTCTTCTGGTGGAGGTTTTTAAATCTTCCAGGTATAGGATCATATCATACACAAACAGTAATAATTTGACTACTTCTTTTTTCTATGTTTATCCTTTTTTCCCTCTTCTCTTACCTAATTTCTCTAGCTAGAATTTCTAGAATCATATTAAATAGGAGTGTTGAAAATGGACCTCCTGGTCTTGTCCAAGGTTTTAGAGGAAATGCTTGCAGGTTGGCTTGAGTTTTTGATGCATAGCCTTTGTAGAGGTTGGTTCCTTATATCCCTGGATGAAACCCGTTGTGTAACTATAACTATTTGTAAATCTTTTTGTCCAAAATTTGTCTACCTAGACCAGGGTTTGGGAAGCATTTTTTCTGTAAAAGGTCACAAGGTAAGTATTTTAGGCTTTGTGGATCACACTGTCTATGATACAACATCACTCCTGACACAGCGTGCATGCGTATATATGTGTGACCATGTATGTATCCATGTGAATGTGAACATGTGTGAGTATGAGAATCTGTGTGAGCATGTGTGTGTGTGTGCATGTGGGAGCATGTACATGTGTGAGTGTGACTGAGCTTGCATGTGCATATGTCTGAGTATTGCATGTGTGAATGTGTGCATGTTTGTGACTGAGAATGTGTGAGCATGTGTGTGTGACTATGAGCATGTGTATATGACTGTGTGATTGTGAACTTATGTACTTATGTGTGTGTGACTGTGATCATGTGCGCATATATGAATGTGGGTGCCAGTGTGAGCAAGTCTGAGTCAACATGTATGAGTATGTGTGAGTGTGTGTGTAGTCACACACCTAGGCTGTAGTCACACGCCCCTCTAGAATGTAGTCACACCCCCTCCCTAGATTGTAGTCACACACCTAGGCTGTAGTCAAACCAGTTTCTTAAATTGTCCTATGTGGCCCGATCTTTCTTCCACTTTTTCTGTGGCACCTTTACCAAATCTATTAAAATGAATTGATCCCTCTGTTGGCTGTCATAAAACTTGAATAATCTGTATGGAAACCATCATTCATTATGGCAGCTTGCTCTTTTACCTTTCTGCCCCACTGTGTCATGAGTGGCCAGGGCAGGCCCTGATCTCCTCATGCTCCTGTTACCGAGGACTCAGCAGCACAGCTGAATTGTGCTGAATTACTCACAAAACAGAGAAAACAGACACCCTTTCTTTTTTTTCTTTTCAGGGCTGAGGACCAAACTCAGGGCCTTGTGCTTGCTAGGCAAGCGCTCTGCCACTGAGCTAAATCCCCAACCCCAGATACCCCTTCTGACTAAAGTGCTTAGCAGCACAATAATGTCATAGAGGGGCAAGCTTCATGGAAAATGAAAGCCACTGGCACATGAGTGGCACAATGCGCATTACACACACATGTTGTGACTGTGTTAGAGTTGTTAAGATGCTGTGAACTTCACATGCTCTGAAAATGTCCCCAGGTTGGCTGCTGCTGGTGAGTGCATGACAGCAACGATTAACTTCTGGAAGGAATCTGCTGAAGTTCAGGGTTGCCATCAGGCCAGGCTGTCTCTAGCACCTTCAGGCTGCCTCCCTTTCCTGAGCCTCTACTCACCTGCTACTTTGATGCTCTCAGAGGGGCCACATGCTCTACAAGTCCTCTCTGTGTAGAGATATCATCCTCATACTGGCAGGCTAATGTGTTCCTCACAAAGTGTTAAGAATCAGAAGTGTTACTGCCAAGAGGAGGTAGATAGCCATGCCCACCGGAAGCAGCCAGACATGTTTGGATTCAGTACCAAGGTTATACAAGAAGCAGCCACTGGGGCATTGGCCAAAGGATTGCAGGACCTCTCTGCCATCTTTGCAATTTTTTGTGGTCTACAATTATTTCCAAAAAGAGTTGGAAAAAAAAAAAAGAAAAAGACAAACAGAATGGTAGGTTTGTATGTGGTGTGGACCATGGTTCTGTTGCGTCTGGAGGGCTCTCCCTGGTCTGTCATCTCCACCCAAGCAAGGGCCCCAGCTGCGAGGAGGGAAGGCTATCATGCTGGGTGGATGGAGACTCCCCTGTCCAGAGCCACAAGGTGCCACTCATTGACCTTGAGTCTCCACTCCCATCTCACCTTGGCAGTGGATGCCTGGACCTTCCTTCCTCTAGGAGTCCACCAGCCCCTCCCAGTCTCCATTGCCTACTGAGTTTTTTTCCACCACACTTACCACTTTAACTTGTTATACACGTTTTTTTTTTTTTTTTACTTCTTTATTTTTGTTTCTGTCTCTTCCCACTAGAATGTGGGCATGGCAAAACATTTTGTGTGTGTGCACGCATGTGTATTGTGTGAGTTTAACATACAATCTATTCTCATTTCCTAGAACAGAGTTTGGCACCTAGAACACACTCAGCAAATGCTTGATGAATGAATGAATCTTTATAGAAAATGAGATCTTGAAAATAAGCTATTTCCCCGAGAGAAGTAACTCAAATCTGCCCATCCTTGGAGGAGAGCAGACCTGCCTTTGAAGCTGAGACCTTCTTCCTGTGTTCACGCTTCAGCAAAAGAAGACGCTTTGATAACATCTGAGAGGAAGGAAACAGCGCATCGTTCTGGGCCTGTGCCTGTAACGTTATACAAATTAATTTTTTATGCTCCAGCCTCCTAGTTTCCAGAAATGGATTTTCCTACTTTCCTTTTGGCTATTCTTCATGTATGCAAAGGTAAAGATAATCTTTATGTCTTCATTTTAAAATATTAGCTCAATTTTTTGGTCTTACAGCATGGCATGTGAAGAATTTCTTGGATAATTTCTCACTTGTTCAAAAAGCTGGAAGTCACAAATGCCAGTGGGAGCAGTGGATAACTGTCAGTCTTCCCTTGACCACAACTTCCTCTCTTGTTAGACATTTAAGGTATTTATTTGGAGTTCCATTATCAAGTCTATCTGAATTTATGTCATGTTGTATATTTCAGCTCTATGTGAAGAGATATTTTGGGACACAACTGTTAAATTTTCTGAGAATATGACTCTAGAGTGTGCGTACTCATCGATGGACACTGTCACCCAGATGGAGTGGTTCAAGATCCACCCGGAGGAGAAGCAGCTCATAGCCATTTTCAACCCCACTTATGGTGTGAAAGTAAAGGAGCCCTATGATAAAAAGCTTTGGCTTTTAAACACAACAACGGCTTCCAACAATCTGATCCTGTTCTTTCATAATGCATCTGAGGCTGATGTTGGTATCTATTCCTGCTTTCTCCTTATTTTCCCACATGGATCTTGGGAAAAGACAATACGTGTGGTTCAGTCAGGTAAGGGCAAGTTTCATTTTCCATTTATCCACCTACAATATTGAATTCTGTCAAGTCAAAGTCGAAGCTCCTATTCTTGGGACTTCTTCCAAACCCATTTCTAGGTCGTATGGTCTTGTTGCTCCGAAGGAGTGATATTGTGAACCCATTTCATTTTTCTTGATGTGCTGTCATTTCCGAGTGGCAGTGTCTCCCTGATTTGAATGCTGAGGCAGAAAGCACAGCTTTGTGTTGTCTTCGTGATAACACGAGCCCAGGTTGAGTGTCATGGCCACGTGTGGACTGGGGAGCCAGGTCGTTTCCTTTTGTTGGGCACTGAGCTCCAGCTTAAACCTCTGGATGCTCGGGTCCTTTCTGCACAGCTTCATCTGAATTTATCAGTGAATCCCGGGCAGAGTTCAAGCACTGGCTCCATCGTTCACCCCTTCCGAATTTGACTAAAGACTCTTCCTTCAGAAATCACTGGTTGTCATGCGAGAGAGTCTAATGGTGTCTTGAAGCATTTTCTGCTCTGTCTATCTATGGCTGTGATTTTGACCTTCGATTAATGGTCCTATGGAGTGGGAATGGTACATTGAGAAAGCTTGGGTTTTATGGTCACCACTTTCTGTATAGACTTGCGTCAGTGGCTCTCTTTCTTAATCTCAGGTTCCTGAAATGGTAAATTGAGTTAATAATATAATAATAGCCCTCACTGTGTTGAACAGTTTAGGGAGAATATACTTAAAGAATTGGCCCACGGTCATCACGGAATAGGAGGTGTTACTATCATCATTACTACTGTTGTATCCTATGCTTTTGATACAAAATGATTAATGATGAAATTTTTGTATATCAGTGACAATCTAAAGAAGGGAATATTTTGGAACTGTGTGGGTTTTTGTTTTTGTTTTTTTTTGTTTGTTTGTTTTTTGCCTGGTGACTCTCAAATCATACCCCTTGGACATTTAGAGGAGAATGTTATATGATATGTGATACATTGCTTTATTTTTAAGGGATCCGTGTTCTGTGCTTCTTGTGTGTGGTGCTGGGATTAAAGCCAGGGGCCTGGATATGCTAGATACCCTAGGACTAAACTACAACCCCAGCCCAAGCAAACCATAATCTTATTTTTTCCCACATTTTTATTGGTGCATTATAACTGTACATAATGATGGGACTTGTTGTTACGTATTCGTACATGCACACAATATAACGGTATGATTTGGCAAATATCCCTTCCAAGCACTTCTCCCTGCCCTACCTCCTTCCAACCCTGGACACTTCCTTTACTGATCTCCCTTTGGTTATTATTGTTATTATCATTCTTATTATACTTTCCTTTTTTCTCCCTTTTCCTTTCACTCTTTCCCCCTCCCATCCTTCCCCTCCTCTCCCCTTCTCTTTCCTCTACTACACTTTCATTAACTCAGTCTATTAATTTGTATTTGTTTTTTTTTAAGAGCTGGGGGGAGAGGAAATACATTTTATTTACCTTTTTTCATCTGGAATTGTTTGTTTGTTTGTTCTTGACACTTATTTGTGTATGTCGTGCTGGGGTTTGAACCCAGGTCCTTGCTCTTGCCAAGCAAGTGCTGTACCACTGAGCTACCGCTCCAGGCCCTGTTAATTTGTATTTGAATAATTCTTTTTTTTTTTTTTTTAAAGAGAGAGAGACAGTGAGAGAGACAGAGAAAGAGAGAAACAACTTTATTTAGTTTTTTACATGGCCTTAGTTGCTGCAACACTTAGTTGTGTACGTGGTGCTGTGGTTCGAACCTGGGTCCTCATGCTTGCCAGGCAAGCACTGAAACCCCTGAGCCACCGCTCCAGCCCCTGTATTTGAATAATTCTTTATGTAATCTTATTCTTCCTTGTCCCTTTCCTTTATTTTACCATGTCTTCTGCATACAAGAGAAAACATTCAACATTTGAGTTTTGAGTTTGGCTAATTTCATTTTTCATGATATTCTCCATTCCCATCCATTTACCGGCAAAGGCCATAACTTCATTCTTTTTTTTTTTTTTTTTTTTTTTTGAGAGAGAGGGACAGTGAGAGAGAGAAAGAGAGAAACAATTTTATTGAGTTTTTCACATGGCCTTTGTTGCTCCAACACTTAGTTGTGTACATGGTGCTGGAGTTTAAACCCGAGTCCTCCTGCTTGGCAGGCAAGCACTGAAACCGCTGAGCCATCGCTCCAGCCCCAGCTTCATTCTGTTTAATAGCAGGAAGAACTCCATTGGACACATATGCCACAATTTCTTAATCCAATCTTCTAATAATGGGCATCTGTGCTGATTCCATAATTTAGTTTCTGTGCATTGTGCTGCTATAAACATTGACGTGGCTGTGTTGTTGCAGTATGCAGATTTTAGATCTTCTGGGAAAATACCCAGAAGTGGGATAGCTGGGTCATATGGTGGTTCCATCCCTAATTTTTTGAGGACTCTCCATACTGCTTTCCAGAGTGGTTGTACTAGCCTGCAGTCCCACAATGTACAGTGTTCCTTCTCTCCACAACCTTGCCAGCATTTATTATTGTTCTTATTCTTCCTCTTTGCCATTCTGACTGATGTGAGATGAAATCTTAATGTAGTTTTGATTTGACTACTAGAGATGTTTAACATTTTTTTCATATATTTGTTGGCCTTTTGTGTTTCTTCTATTGAGATGTTTCTGTTTAGTTCTTTTGACCATTTATTGAATGGGTTATTTGTTTTGGGGGGGTTATATTTTTGAGATTTTTGTATATTCTAGATATTAATCCCCATGAGGGGTTAGCTGGCCAAGATTTTCTCTCATTCTGTTGGTTCTCTCTTTACAGTCTTAATCATTTCCTTGGCTGTACAATACTTTTTAGTTTAATGGCATCCCACTTATTGATTTTTGTTTTGATTTCTTGCACTTCGGGGGTCTTGTTGAGGAAGCTGGTGCCAGTTCCTATGTAATGGAGTATTTACTCTATGTTTTCTTCTAGTACTTTTAAGGGTTCTGGCTTAATTCCTAAGTATTTGATCCATTTTTATTTGAGTTTTGTGCAGGGTGAGAGATTTGGATCTAATTTCATTTTTCTGCACATGGCTGTCCAGTTTTCCCAGCACCATTTGTAGAAAAGGCTGTCTTATCTCCAGGATATATTTTTGGCACCTTTATCAAATATCAGACAGCTGTAGATTTGGGTTTTTTTCTCTGTGTCTTCCGTTCTTTTCCACTGGTCTCCATGTTCATTTTTATACCAACGCCATGCTGTTTTTGTTCCTAGTGGTCTGTGGTGTAATTTCAGATCAAGTACTGTGGTGCCTCCTACTTGGCTTTTTTTGTTCAGTATTGCCAAGTGATCCACATTCTAAAGGACAATTATATATCAAGGTATTGGGAGGTAAGAAAAATGTCCCTGTGTGTAGTTTCCCCTTTCTCCTTGGGTATGGCTCAGCTCATGGCTAATTTTGGGTATATGGCTAAGGCTTCAAGAGTGTCTCACCACTCAAGATCCCATTTGCAAGTTCTTAGGGTGTTGCCCCTTTTGGATCAATCACTCAAATGAAGGTGTGGATTGGTTAGGGTCTTGGAATGGAGGGGCCCCTCTCTCTGTCAGGCATGGCCAACTTCTGAAGTTTTGGCAGCAAATCAAGTATTTCAATTTCCATCACAGGGCAACCAATTGAAAACAGGCAGCCTGGCCTTTTCTGAAAGTTTAGAATAGAATATGGAGCTTAATTGTTGAGATTATTGCCACACCAAGGTAGAATTTTCAGCATCATGTGTGAACATCTTTGGGAATACTTCCCCATTCTTATCATCTAAATTTGTTTTTCTTATTTATTTATTTATTTTTTGAAGTGAGGGGAAAAGAGCTGCTTGCCTCATGGGCTTTTTCCAAATCAAGGGTGAAATATTCAGTCAGTTGCCAGTCAGAGGCACCTTGCTCTTCATCTGGTTTGAATCTTTTTGATGGTATCTTTAAATGTATTTTGATGCTGTTGGTTTTATTCATTTCTGTTTTTGAAGTACAGTTAATGTAGTGTTCTACCTAGTGCAAGATTTGGAGGGCTTCATTGTTTTAAACCAAGGATGACAGAGAGTTTAAACATGGTATTGGTTGTATTTCAAAGCTTACCTTAAGTATATCTAACATCCTTATGCGCTTTATTTACAAAATTCCAGTGTCTCTAATGATTGCATTTTCAAAAAATGGCAAGACAGGGTTGATTATTTATTTAACAAGAAAAAAATAAAACTTGGAATCTAGAAATTCTAATTTGTGTAACAGCCTGTAAGAACTTCAAGTGGATGGCGGGATTGAGCCCATGCCCTTTAGCTGTGTTGACTCCTGCTACTTTTTGGTAGCCTTTTAGGTGTGGGAGGAATTGTGCATATCAGTATTTATGCAGATTTTCTCATTTAGCCCCCGTTGCTCACTTGAATGTAGGTATTTCTTTGATTTTACAAGTGAGGGCACTGAGGTCTAGTGGCCTTTCCAAGACCTCAAGCTCTAGATGTGTCCCAGTTGGAACAAGACATAAAGTGACAGTTTGGGGGACATACTCCCCCACCTGGGCCCCTCAAAGAAGGCTTCATCAACCACTGCACACCCTGTATCTCCCCCTTCCTCTCGCACTTTCAGCCTAGAGCTGAAATAGAAAGATTCTTTAAAAATGAATGCTAGCTTCAGAATAGACATTTCTTAATTAGCAATGGCTCTAGACTATTTAACAGTAAGAAGGGCTGCATGAATTTTACCTAATTCATGGAAAAATATGCTGAGGTGACTTAGGAAGTAACATTTCAAATGTACCCCTTTTATGCAAAAGTAGTGATGGAAGTAAGGTCCTGGGGGAAATTTCTGCCTCCTTGATATCTCTGACCTTACTAGTCAGTTAAATAAAGTGTAGTTCATTTATAGAAATTACCACCAAATGGGTGACCCGCTCAAATATTACGCAACCTAACTTTTACTAGGCACCTACTTGGTATGAGGGAACCAAACATCACCTCATTTCATAGTTAGAAAATACCATGGAAAAGGGAAGTTTTCCATCATGCGACTGAGTGCACTGAGATTCGAGGTTGTTGACCAACTCATCCAAGGCTGCTGAGTCGCAGTGCCAGGGAGAGCCTTGTCAAACTCTGAAGTGCCAGAAATGACATGGAGGAGCCCTTGACTCCTGCAGAAGGCATCAGGGCAGGGCAGCTCGAGACAGGGAGAGGCCATGCTCGATCTTGAGAGATTGGAAACAGTTCTTTAAGACAGTGAGGGGCTGCTGGAGTAGTGGCTCGGTGGTTACAGCGCTTGCCTGGCATGCGCAAGTATGAGTTCAAACCCCAGCACCCACGTACACAACTAAGTGTCAGAGCAACGAAAATCACGTGAAAAACTCAATAAAAATTCATTCTCTCTCTCTCTCTCTCTCTCTCTCTCCTCTCTTAAAAAAAAAAGACAGTGAGGGAAGAAGAGAAGATGGGGAGAAAAGGGCATCGTGGGGGTGCTGATGTGGAGAGAAGGGCACAGGATAAGCGTGAAGCCCATGCCAGGGAGAGAGCAAGGCACTGAGTTTGAGTACAATGTGGTTCTCATCCTGTGCCCTGAGACTCTGCACTCGCCATGGGGTAGCCTCAAGAGTGAGGAAGTTCTTCCCTTCCCCCACCAGCAAATAGGCTCAGGGTATGATACTGTGGGTCTCAGGTAAGGTATTTGCATATTATTTTCTACATTAAAAAATACATTTCAGAGTCTAGAGTGGTGGCTCAATGGTTAAAGAGCTTGGGTGGCATGCACAAGGACCCAGGATCGAACCCCAGCACCGCATATACAACTAAGTGTTGGAGAAACGGAAACCAGATGAAAAACTAAATGCAATTGATTCTCATCTCTCTCTCTCCCTCCCTCTCCCTCTCTCTTTAAGAATAAATAAATAAATTTCAGACTCTCAGGGCAGCCGAATGTTAGACGTGAACCTGAGAGTCAGGATGACCCAGATCTTCATGCGCTTAATGGAGTCTGAACTTCCCTAACATAAACCACCATACCTTGCTGAACATTTTTTAGAGGGAGACACAGAAAAAACAAGTTTGTTTTTCACTGCCCCAAAGATTAAACTAGGTAGGGGTAAAGTCCAAAGTCATCCCCTAGAGTACCCCTCTTGCTGGGGACGCCAGTCTTGTGTTCAGTTCTCACTTGATTGGGTGAGGCAAATCTGCTCACTCAAAACTCACTGATTTAAACATTAATATTATTCAAAAACACTCTTCAAGTTGACTAAAAAAAATTACTATCACATCTATTTGGGAAAATCATATGGCATTAGTTGGTGAAAGATTCACTGATCCTATTATCCAGTAATTCTGCTGAGTTTGATGTTTTAGAGATTGCTCCACATGGGAGAAATGCCCAACGATGTTTGAAATAGTGATTGTAAGAGCCCAGAACTGATAACAGCCCAAGGACCCATCCCCAACAGAATGGACAAATACATTGGGAGCATTCATGCAATAGTGTACTCTTCATTACTAAAAAGAATGAATTGTCCCTCTGCTCACCACAGGGATGCATCGTGGGAACACCATGTTAAGGGACGCAAGTGAGTTACAGAATAGCAGAGGGCAGGATTCCTTTCCTTCAGAGTCCACGCTATCTGTATGCTAAATACCAATGGTAGATCTGTAACAAGCCAGTCTTCAGCCTGAGCAGGAAGGAGATAGTCAGGTGGGACCCAAGGGTTTTCAAAGCCCGTGCTCATGAGATTTTCGCATACAGTGCTTTATTTTCTACTTATCTCAAAAGTTTTATAATTTTTTAAATGTTTTAAGATTTCTTTCAGAACGGCTGAATTTGTAATAAAATGAGAACAATTTTTGAAGAGTTTGAAAATAATTGTCTAAGGATAAAGTTTTTGTTCTGATTTGGCTTACGGGTCACAGAGAGGGAAGCTTCAAGAATGGTTTTGAATTTTTGTGACCCAAAGACAGAAAAATGATGATTTCATTTAAAAAGGCGGGGAACCAGGAGAACAGTGTGGCTGAGGAACGACTTCTGTTGCGGGAGCGCAATTCTGTGGTCAGTGGACAGAGGGAATCCTGAAACGTAAACCGCAAGTGCTCTTGGGTTTACCAGCTTTTAAGGCATTCGCATGGTCTCCCTGCACAGGGGAGAAAGTGGTTAACAGTACTGGGGATAGAGGCTGAAGTCCCATGGGTGCCTGCAGGCTGGCGAGGTGTGGGAGGGTGTTCATGCAACACACAGAGGGCGTGGGGAAGGAGGAGAGAGCAGGTGGGCAGAGTGGGTGCAGAACAGGCGAGTGACTGACCAGAGCAGCAGAAAGCTCATCTCTCCTTGCAGGAAGGAGGTGGTCACTTGCTGCTGCTGCGCGCACAGCTTCTTTGTGTTGGCTACGTCACAGTTTTCAGACTCTGAATTTCCAGTCTGTTTATCTCAGCTGGGGTGCAGAGTTGTTTCTCACTGTCTGCATTTAAGGTCTTGTCTGTCCTGGGTTGGACAAGGCTCACTGTGTCATCCATGCTCCTTCCTAGAAGGTCCTCATCCCTACTCCCATCAAGGTTCCTCATGCAGTCTACCTCCTCCCCCCAACAATTTTTGTTTAGAGAAAGAGAGGAAAGAATCATTTTTTATTTATTTTTCACCTGGTTCTGGTTTCTCCAACACTCAGCTGTGTATGTGGTGCTGGGGCTCAAACTTAGGTCCTCATGCATGCCAGGCAAGCACTCCAACCACTGAGCCACCGCTCCAGTCCCCTCCTCATGCATTCTTACATGTGCGTTGCTGCTTTGCAGCACTAGAGAAGTTCATTTAATATCAAGGGCTGCAGATGGATGGCAGCTCTGGGGAATCCCGTGACGGAAGGGATTATAAAGATCATGCTGGCTTCTCCACCAGCCTTTCCTTAACGTCAAAAGTGGGATCTGGCTTGTATGCATGGCTTGATGATTTGTGGGAGATGAGCTCCTTCATTAACTCACCGAGTCTTTATTGAAAACCTATAATGTTCAAGGTGGTGTTCAGTGGTTTGGAAGTTAGAGGGGGATAAAATTGTATATCACAAATTATAATTCAAGGCAAAGAGCAGTAAGTACTATTGTAGTTGAGAGGACAGAATTCACTTCTAACTAGAATTTCCAAATAGATTCCTTGAAAAATTAGAATTTGAGCTTAATCCTGAAGGAGGCAGGTCAGAATATTTGAACAGTAAGATAGGTGAAGAAACATTCTAAGAGAATTGTTTTATTAAATCCTCTAGAAAAGAGATCGCTTTGGGTTGGTAACCAACTCTGGAAGATTATTTTCATTTTTTTAAAAAGACTAACAAAAACCTAACTCAGAGAAAACCTGTAAAATTGAATGAACACATAGGATTGTTAATTAAATCAGTGTAGTTGATTCTGGTTTACAATTCACAGCTTGATTTATTGCAACATGTTGCTTCAAAAGGCTTAGGAGGTATTTTGCAATTGTCTTTCATAATCTATCTTAAGGTGTTTGTGCACTTTCATTATAGATTTTGTTTTGCCTATCCCAAATTCAAAAGGAAGGAAGGAAATGTATGCACATAACACTGCCTTGTCAGTAAAGGTGCAGAGTGGAGGGGCAGACTCTGGTCTCAAAGGTTTTTCCTGTCCAAGGAAGTTCCAGTGGGAGTTGAGCAGGCCATGAAGGAGCCCTACTCTTCTTGTGGGGGTCAATATGTGTCAGCTTCACTTTTGCCTTTGATTTTTGACATTCCTTTTTTTTCTCCCTTCCTTTCTCCCTCCCTCCATTTTTTCCTCTCTTCCTTCCTTCTTCCCTCCCTCCCTTCCTCCATTCCTTCCTTCTTCCTTCCTCTCTTCTTCCCTTCTTACCTTCCTCCCTCTCTTCCTCCCTTCCTGCCTGCCTGTCTACCTGTCTGCCTTCCTTTCTACCTTTCTTCAGGATTGAACTCAGGAGCACTTTACCACTAGCTACTTCCCCAACCTTTTTTTTTTGGGGGGGGGGTTTGTTTGTTTGTTTTTAATTTTGAAACTGGGTCTTGTTAAAATTTGAGGCTGGCCTTGAACTTGTGATCCTCCTGCTCCAGCTTCCTGTGTCTCTGGGATTACAGGTGTGTACCACCATGCCCAGCTGTTTTTTGACATTTCTCAACGATGTTGCATTCTTTATTTTTAGTATAATTCTGTATTTTTAATTTTGTTTTTAATTGACAGACACTAATGAAATATGTTTGTGGGGTATGTTTAATGTTTCAAAACACACACACACACACACACACACACACACATACATACATTTGTTTTTTCTAGTGTGGATTCATTCAGTTATGACCATCCTACGCATCTCTGTTGCTTTTAATTTTTTAAAAGTGGGATGGAAAAATAAGAAAAAGATGTTTCAAATCTGTTGATTAAAGAATGAAGCCATAAATCCTTCTTAAGGCCCATTTTAGCAAGCTCAGAAATAAGTCATAAGTTTTTCCTTTTCTGTTTATGTGCATGTATTTATATATACCTACATACGACTAAAAAAAGAGTCTGTAAAGTGATACATTTCAGTAGGTTTTTCATTAAAAGATAAAGAGAAAATGTATTAAATGGTGTCTATAAGAAATGGTTGGGGGCTGGAGCGGTGGCTCGGTGGCTACAGTGCTTGCCCAAAATGCGTGAGTACATAGGTTCAAACCCCAGCACCCATGTACACAACTAAGTGTCAGAGCAACGAAAGCCATGTGAAAAACTCAATAAAAATTGATTCTCTCTCTCTCTCTCTCTCTTACTGTCCTTCTCTCTTAAAAAAAAAAAGAAAGAAATAGTCAACTGGTGAAATAGGAACATTTTAAAGGCTTAGAAATCACAGCCCCTAATGAAATAAAATGGTGTACAGGAAGGCAGATAATAAATAGCATGTTAAGAGCTGTGGAAAGCAGGGTTATTATGGTCACTGTGCTTCTCAAGGGCAAAGTGAATAGAAATGTGGGATACGGTGACCAGGGCCTGCGCTGAGGCTGTCATTGACTTGCTCTCTCTTGGCTGCACCTGGCAGGAGCCATTGGAGCAGACCTGTCACCAAGGGACTCAACTGTCAGACTAAGCTCTGCGACCAAAGCGCAAAACAAGAGAAGCTTAAAAGACCTCCAAGACAAGCTAACGCTAGATCTGCATTCACGATTGGAGCCCCCAGCTGAATTAACACAAGCACAGGCCCAAGCGTAGGCTTTTGGAGTGGCGTCCATCTCGATTCTTCAGTCCTTGCTCTGCTTTCTCCACCCGCCTTCATGCCTATGAGACAACCCAGTCTTCTATTAGCTGAAGCAAAATCCAGCAGGAAATTTGCAGTTCAGACTTGCTTGCAAATGCGCTCAGGCACGCCAGGGCAGAGGGTGGACGCGCAGAGAGCTTTGCTTCCAACTGTTTCTCCACTTGTGCAAGGCCGACCCTTCTTTGATAGATCTTTTACTTCCAGGATGACCGCAGCGTAGGGACACACTGGGCTGAGTTGCTGGGGAATGAGCCACAGCTGGGATCTTGGCTAGGTCTTCCCAGTGGCCCCTGAGCGTGCCTTGGCCTAGTTGGAGGCTGTGTGGTTCTCGAGTTTTCCGCTTTTGACTTTGGGTGATAAGACTCCTCGCACGCCTTCCCCTAGTCTCCACCGCAGCTGTTCTTCACCTAGCACCCAAGAGTGCTGCCAACCACAATCTCTGGAAGGTGTTTCCTCTGCAGAGCAGGTGCCGGTGTGTGGGTGCTCGCGGTGGGTGGGAAATGTGGCTTCGTGTCTGAGCAGGAGTTGGCGTTAGACAGGCGTGGGTGCCCATGCGTAACAGTGGAACTTGTTCAGCCCACGCAAGGCGCCTGCTCATCGAAGCTTGAAAGCTGCAGCCAGTGGGCACTGTTCTCTAGCACTTTCTCTCGGAAACTTCTTTGTAGGATGAGTGTGTAGGTGTGAATGACCTTCGTAGAAACCTCATAGGAATTTGCAAATGGACTGGGTACATTTTTGACTGAAAGCTAAAATTTGCATTTTATAAAATAAGAGTGCTAGATTTTTAAATGTGTGAGCAAACAAGAAAACAAGTAACTAAAGAGAGGGGCAGGCAAAAAGTAAAGCTTTCAGCTTACCCAGCTTGGGCTCCTGGGTGGCTTTCTCTTAGAGCTAATGCTGCGCCCTGAGGGTTCTTAGCTTCTCTAAAGAGACTTGGTTTCTAAACTGTGCTTTTGTTGCTGGTCTGCGTCTTTCCTTGGTTTTATGGGGAGTGGAGCCTTCAGGCAGGATGGCTTTTCCTTTCCTTCCAGAATGTGGTGGGAGACTATTTGTGAAGACGTTAAAGATTTTGAAACTGTTAAGAATTTTAAGACTGTCAAGTCAATCCTTCGGGGATCTCATGCAGAATCCTCCCGTAGGCAACATCACCTCTACTTACTCTAGAATAGTTTTAATTAAATAACTCGGCTGATGGGGCTGCTGGCACTTCCTTTGAGAGATTATTCACAATCCAATAAATCTCAATGTGAAAAAATTTCCCCTGACTTCAGCTATTTAAGCAAAAAAAAAAAAATACATATATATATATAAATTTGGAAACAGTCTTCTTCATAATCTTCCCAGTGAGCAACCCCCACGTTTCACAGATATCCACAAAGAAGGTTCCTGAGGACAAAGATGGCATACAGCATCCACATTCTCTAGCATCATGGACTGCTATGTGCATCGCACCTGCTCAGGTCACTGGTGTGCAGACTGTGGCCTGTAAGAATGGAGTCTGGGTATGAATTCTGTATTTAAGTGCTCCATTTAACTAGCAGAATACTTAAGAAATTGACACTCTCATTTCAGCCAACTGGTTTGCAAGCACGTGCTTGTCCATTTTCTTGGCAGGCTACATGGATTCTTTGTGCTCAGAGAAGGGCGTGTGTGTGTGTGTGTGTGTGTGTGTGTGTGTGTGTGTGTGTTTTCATTTATTCAAGACTATAGAAAATTTTAGGTCCTATTCCTAATTTATTCCACAAATGCATAAATTAATTTTTCCTTACAAACTGGATATATACCATTTTCATTTAAGAAACAGCCAGGAAATTCCATTTTTTTTTTAAGAGAGAGGGACAGTGAGAGAGACAGAGAAAGAGAGAAACTACTTTATTTAATTTTTCACATGGCCTTAGTTGCTCCAACACTCAGTTGTGTAAGTGGTGCTGGGGTTTGAACCCGGGTCCTCCTGCTTGCCAGGCAAGCACCGAAACCGCTGAGCCACAGCTCCAGCCCCAGGAAATTCCATTATTGTCTCCTAGACAGAGCTCAGTTATGTCAGTATATGTCCACAAATGAGACCATTTTGTCTGCCCCATTAGCTTATGATATCAGATTTCTCAAGGTATCTCTTTATACTCTTTTAAGAAACATAGTTGCCTATTTAAATTAAATAAAAGTCATTTATTTAACATTGGACT